>PVIA01011273.1:0-45585 GCA_004024845.1 Tonatia bakeri
GGGGTGGAGGTGGGGGAGGGGTGGAGGTGGAGGTGGGGAAGGTGGTAGTGATGACAACGACAAAAATGAAAATGCTACAGCAACAACAGCTAACCTGTATTTAGTGTTCACCGTGTGCCAGGACTATTGTAAGAGCTGTATAGCTTGGGGAGCCTTCACCATTAACTCTGTGAGGAGGGTCTTCTTGGTTCCCTGGTACAGCCCAGAGAAACCGAGGCACGGGTGGGTGAGGGAAGGCATCCACACCTCACACCCACAGAGGGGTGGAGCGGGGGGCAGCAGGTGCTGGTTCTCACTGACGTGAATAAAATAATGAGGAGTGCTCACTGCTCAGTAAGAACTCACTGCGTGCCGGACGCTGTGCTAAGACCTGCATGTGCACTTCTTTACGGGATCCTGGGAGGTGGACACTATTTACACCCCATGCCGTTGCTCAGGAAATGTCACTGACTTGGGCAGGGCCACACTGCCATTGGAGGAAAGCACCATTGTCCTTATTTATCGGCGAAGAAACTGAGGCCAAGGGACGTCACGGATCCTGTTATTGGGCCATGACAGAGTTGAGAGGACCAGTCGGGTTTAATTCCAGCCTCTAGGATTCCCCTCACACACTGGCCTGTATTTAAAATAGGACATCCAGGGTACATGCCACCCAGGTTCTCCAGCTGCTGGTGTAAAGTCCTCGACTGGGGAAACTCAGAGGGGGCTGAGTCGCTGGCCGTCTCCTGTCCCTGCACGTGGGCAGTGAGCGGACGCTTCTCGGACGGAGGAATGAGGAACGACCCACGGAAGCTCCCGTCTCAGCGCCTTGTGCTTCTTCTCTTGCAGAAGGTGGAGGTGCCCATGATGCTGAGGCTCCTCAGGGAGCAAAGGATGTTCATGATCCAGACCATCGCCCAGTACAAGTTTGTCTACCAAGTCCTCATTCAGTTCCTCCAAAACTCCAGACTCATTTAAGCCCCGGACCCAGCTCCTGGAAGAGGGACCCGGCGCCACCTTGCAGCTGGGGAGCCCCCTGCAGGGCGCGGATGGCTGGGGCCGATAGGACACGGGCTCCCCGAGGACGGGAGCCAAGATTATTCATAAACACCATGTATTATTTTATATGAGATAATTTATTTTTTTCCCCTTTGGAATAACTTTTGTGAATCATTGTAATGCCGTACTTTTCATTTGAACCACATTTTGACTGATCTGCATTGTAACACGTGGGTAGGGAAGGTGGCCTGGTGGACCGTTTCGGGGACAGGGACACAAGGGAACACATCTCTGGCAAAGTTGCAGCCAGACGGGTAACCAGCCCTGCAATCCATCAGCTTAACTTCTCGTGTCCGCATCAAAGATGGCAAGAAAACGAATTCTTCCTAAAGTATAAAAAGATCAGGAACGAGACCCTTTTCTGAAGGAAAAACACTACAATTCCCTTGCATTTTGGGCTGATGAGCCTTGATGGCAGATTCCTCCCTTCTTCCTTCCTGTCCTCGCCCTCAGTGTCTTTTCCCAGCCCCCACCTCCAGCCTTGAGTGAAAGATGCAGCAGCTGGCAGAAATCCGGCCCTTCTGGTGCAGCAGTGCCATTGTCCGGGCTGAACACGGAGCTCTGCGTGTGTCCCTGTCGACCACCCCGTAATCGGGGCCCCGGAGCCCGTGTTTCCTTGCTGGGGGCTGCACCCTCCGTGTTTGCAGCTTCTCCTCATTTGCTTGGTGGGCGCCTGGCTGGTGGCCGTTGAGGCCCTGGACCCGGCCATCTGTGCAGCTGGGCCTCTTGCCTGACTGAAAGAAGGCGGTGGACCAGAGTGAGAAGAGAGGGGAGACAGGAAGGCCCTGGGCACTGCACTGGTTTATAATGCATGCGTTGCGTGGGGGCCTGAAGGTCAGGGTGCTGGGGCTCTTCTGTCTGTCCATCCGTCACCGGGTCAGGGAATGGGTTATAAAAGAAACAGTTGGGAAAGATGACTTACAGGGGGTGCTTCATGCTCAGCAGGGGCCTGGCCAGCAGCCACCCCAGAGGGGACCCCACGGTGCTGGTACCATCTCCAGGCCTTGGTCTGTGAAAGCAGAACTAAGCCCCCTCAGGCCCTGGAGTCAAAACCTTGGTCTACGCGATAAAAGATGGGGGTCTCACACAAAGTCCTGTAGGGGTCTCCTCTTCTCCATACGGCCCACTCTGGGCATCTGTGCTGTTAACGCTGCCTTCAGTGTTGCTCAGTGCTTGCTGTGCCCCTTCCGGGCCTTCACCAGTCGCTGTCCGTCAGAATGTCTCAGGCTAGGACACAGATATTCCTCCCATTCTCAATCTTGCTGGATCTTGGGGGGCTGTCCCCTCCTCCCTGGTTTTTTTTTAACGCAACTTTTAAGCTGTGGTTTTGTCGTCCGAGTTGACCCCTATGGTGTGGCACTGTGCCTTCTCCCACCATTGCCTGGCTTCCTTTTCCTTCTTGTCTTCTCCTGAGCTGAAAATACAAATGTACAGAGAAAGAAGGGCATCAAATCAACCAGAAAGAAGAGAAGAGTGTGCCTTTGTGACTTCCAGTCACCACAGACTGACAGAGGGGTGTGGACACAGTTCCCCTTGAACAGCTTTGGCCTGTGAATCAACTCAGTGTCACGTCTGGCCGGATGGTACGGGGATCTTTCTCTTGTTTAGACTCAGAGTGTCTGGTGACAGAGGGCAGAGTGTAAGTATCTGTCTTATACTCCGAGGCCTAAAGAATCAATCAGTCAATGAGTATAACAACTGCCAGCTGAGCTGGATGCCAGATTCTGGCATTTTGGTGCATATTGTGAAAAAGAAAACCATTAGCATGTCATGTACTTTCAGTGGAACAGAGCTCACAGCCCGCCCTCTGAGACGCTCAGAACTTGGGTCAACAAGCAAAGAGGTATTCGTTTCCTCTCCTCAGAGACTTCCGTCCTCGGGATAGTCGGCTGCGAGGGGTGGCCGATCCGGTGGTCTGTGCTTCACTGTGTTAGTGTCTGATGAATGGTATCGGCATTCCGCCCTCCTCTCATAGGCCCCAGCGTGGGCACTGTGGATGCGTCTCCCCAGGATGACGTGTAGGTCCGGTGTCTCTGGGCTCATCACTCATGGGCCCCCCTCACCCCTCCCAGTGTTGCCACCGCGTGCTGCAGGAGCACTCCTGAATGCACAGTATGCAGGAAAGAACCAGGTTTAACGTCCAACTTCCCGGCCAAAGTGTATATGGAAACCCAAAACGGGGAAAAAAACACTCGAAAGTCATTCCCCATCTTTCCTTTTGAAAAACGAATGCTTTGGGTCCTTCAGCACGTTTTGCATTCCTTTTCCCATCTCCAGCGCATGCCAGCCCCTCTCCTGTTCAATGAGCAGTGCCATTTAAAGTTCGTTCAGTGGCATCTGCATAATAATTGCCCAGAGATGCTTTATATCTGGGAAGCCAGCCAAGGAATAAACCTTGAAGCAAAGTGCATTAAATTAGTTATCCAGTTAGCGCTTTTGGAATGAGTTCCTGATGACGGACCAAGTCCGAAGCTGGCGCTGTTGGACTCTATTGCTGTAGTTGGAGTTTGAAAGGAGAGAATTAAAAATGAAGCGGGGGAGGGGGGAGGGGGGACCCCACCCCACCCCACCCCACCCCACCCCACAACAAAGACTTCAAACATTTTCAGGCTTTTGGTTTCGAAGCCATCTGGTTGAAACATTTTCTTTCTTTCATCCACTGTCATTGGGGTGTGTGGACCCCGTGTTCGGCCTTGCTGAGTCTGGTCACTGGACTACGGAGTGGGGTGTGATGTCTTTATCCCGAGCGGAGTGGAGCCTGCGAGCTTGGCGGTCTCCTTGGGCTCGGAGGAGGCACCACCTCTGAGTCAGAGCGTCTGGTAGCGTTTCCATAGGCACCCGCCTCTTTCCCTGCACAGGAGGCACGGGACAGTCTGGCTGCACTAGAGAGGGACCTCAAAGGTAAGTTTCTTACCAGAGGGCAAAAGGGAATGAGCTCCTGTCCTCGGTTGGAGGGGAACAGGAAGATCAGGGCAGGGGAACGCTTCTCCACGTGGAAGACTTGGAGGGATAGCCTTTCAGGAGCCTGAATGCAGAGGACTTCACTTCTAGAATATCTGTGGTCCTAAGATTGAGAAGAGAAATGAAATTTTTCACTGCAATCAATGCTGTTGTTTGTCTGGGAGTCTGTCCCTTGGCCACCTCGGCCCCTTCCTCCATCAGCCTGGACGAAGCGGCTGTGTGGGCTGTGCCGTGGGCCTCGACTGCTGGCCTGCCCAGCACCCCCTGAACCTCTATCCTGTCTGCTCTCAGCTTTTGTAGCTCAGTTATCAACTCCAGTGGGTACAGAAGGGCAGCGTTTTCATCCTGCTGTCTGCTTTTCTTGTCTTTCCCAGCTTAATAGAGTTGACCCATACAAAATTTGTGAGAGCTGGACCATACTTCACTTACAATAACAGAAAACCCACGTGGAGCGACCTAATACACAGAGTGTGTTTCTTCCCCCAACATAGGGTAGATCCTAGCACACCAGGCACGTCGTTTCTTCAGGTGACAGCGTTTCTTCAGGTGACAGCTAAAGGGCGCGGAAGCTGGTGCCGGGGCAGCGTGGCTATCCCCATGCGCGTGCACGTAGCCTCGCTGCAGTGAGACCTGCCTCATGGAGGGGTGGGCCCTTTGCGGGCCTGGAGGTCACTCTGCAAAGGTGTTAGCGCCCTGTTGAGTCTGCCAGGTGGGGCTGGCCACCAGGCACAGCACTGTGGGGTGTCCAGCTGCCGTCTTTTCTGGATGTGCCATCTGTATGAGCTGACCTCAGCCCGGTGGTCAGGGGACATGGTGCGTGGTCCCCAAAGGTGTCCTTTCAGAGAGCAGAAGGTGCTTTCTACTCTCTCTCCAACTCCTAGTGCACGTTTGATGGGGAAAATGGGCACACCTGCTTCCTTTACTTTGGTGGGAGATACATCAGTCACGCGGGGTGGGGGGCAGGTGCAGGGGCCTTCTCGGGCGTATGCCAGGGAGCTTAGATGCAAGGATGGGACTGGGTCAGACCCAGGTTAGTGGTCCTCTGCCCTTCACTCCACCCCCGTGTCAGGAATAGTTGGGCTCCTGGTGTCAGAAATTCCCAGAAACACCAAATAACCCCGAGTGGGCTCTTAAGTGGCCCTTTGTGGGAATTCAGCTTTCTCCTGTCTTACCAAAGATTCGTCTGCTGCTGTGCTAAGTTGTTGCCTCTGGTTTTTATCAGGCACTTCTCATGCTCCTATGCAGTGATTTCTTTTTGTGAGCACAATAACAACCCATCTAGCACTACTTCCAAGTGGTTTGGGTTTTCCGTGGACACTGCACACATCTTCCAGTGGCCCACAGCTTTGTAGGTGACACAATCTCTAAGATGCTGAGTCATGTTTCACACTTCCCTTGAACTCTGGGCGATAAAGCAGGATGGTTCTGGTCTTTGCCTCAGTTTCTAAGACTTTCGAGGGCAAAAGACCTTAGTGATGCATCTGTTGCAAGTCTCAGCAACGTGCCTGGGAGAAATGTGAGGTTTATCCAGTGAGATCCATCCAGCCCATAAACTTGGGTGGATGAGCATTTTTTTTCCAGATAACGCCGCTTTGCTTGTCTTTTCTAGCTTAATACATCTGCATCTGTTCCTCAAGGCCAAACTCAAAGGTTCTCTGCTAACATGTCCATGAATTTGGCGTTGAGTGTCTGGTGTCAGTTGATTTTGTAGGACCGGATGGTTTTCTGTGGTTTGGTGCTGTCCAGGGGAGGGCGTGCATCAGTTCCTGCTGTTCAGAGCTTCGGCCAGGCCTCCGGTCTTAGCAGTAAATCCAAGGACATTTCATTATGAGACAGGAGGGCTGGAGTTGATGTGCAGCCTGAATATGGCAAGTGTCAGCATGGAAAATCTGTTTCTTCTGCCACACTTTGGGCCATCAGGGTCATTCTTTCCAGAAAGTTCCATAAGCTTGTCCAGGGAGGACCTATGAGTGGGGAGAGGAGGAGGGAGGGTTTTAGGATCAACCCTGAAGTTGCTATGAAGAGATTCATGGATTCACAAATAATTTTCTGGACCCTAGAATGTCTCTCACGTTCGTACCTCCTTTTGCTATGAGGCTAAAAGCCAGGCAGTGGCACCCGTCGAGAGACCACACTGCCGTGTGGGGGTCTGTGTCACCCTTGCTCCCGGTTTTAACCCATGTTCTCACTGTGGCGCAGAGCTTGATGATGCCACGGCTTCTGGGGGCCGCCTGGGTTTGCTGCTCACACGTGCTGTCTTCCATTGCTTGCTGGTGGCCCTTCCTTTTTCGGCAGCAGGTTCTGCTCATCCATCCCCGTTGCTCCTGGTTGGAATCACAGCTCCCCTGCACCTTGATTCTTCTTTCCTGCTGTCCTGGAGGCCTGCAGAGTATTTTCCCCTTATGGCAAGTCATGTTTATAATCAGGGCCCCAGAATGGGGAGGGTGTCAGGACAGCAACTGCAGTTGTTGCTTGTCTCACTAGGGGGCGTAGTGGGACTGTTCTGTGAGTCCCCCTCTTCACCCCAAGAGACCCCATTCGCCAGGGGCTCTGCCTACCTCCCCTTGTTTTCCACTTTAACGAAGGTCCCACCCTCATCATCCCACTTCTTTTCTTTTCTTACCTTGTCAGGGAAACCCCTGTGACCAGATTAGTAATCTGTATTCAACTCTTGAACCTCTCCAAACTATGTAATCAGGAAATATGGTTTTAATTTTTAAAAGCTATTTAGTTTTGAGGAGTGAGATCTGGCAAATGGAAATAAGCAGAATAGAAAGAGCCAGGAAGCTGCCCCGACCCACCCTCTCTTTCCCTCGGGGACAGCCCCTCGCTCAGTACCAGCGGAGAGGGGAGCAAGGATGGGCTGGAGGGACCGCCCTCCTTACAGCGATGACTGAGAGCAGCAGCACCTGCTGTTTATTCCAAGGTGAACTGCTTTGCTAAAATCTCAAGAATCCTGCTTCCAGTTTAGCATGAGTGGGGCTCAGCAGGGGTGCCCGGAGTTCTAGGCGTTTCTCAGGGGCCTCTGACCCCCTCCACTGCAGTGTTAGCTAATAAATAACCCTCGGCCGGGGACTGAAAGCTGTAATTCAGAGCCATTTTGCTTTCGACTTGAGCATTGTAAAATGTTACCGCAGTTCCCTTGCACGGCGCTTTCTTGCCACTCTTTGGAATCTTAAACATTAACCTTATCCTTTCATAATTAAGGTTCCTCTTCATCAGAGATGATTCCCTGGGTATGTCCTTTGTTCCTTTAATGGTCAACTAACTTGTTTGAGGAGTCAGAAATGGGAAAAATAGTTTTACATATGCAGATGACTATTAAATATGTAACCTTACATGTAACCTGTGTTACATCAAATAACAGGTGTAACTAGTTTGTTTCACTGGACGACTGTTATGCTACTTAATTCAGTATTTTGATGCTTTCCTTAGTCTGTGTTTTATAAAATGTTGCAAATTGTGGTATCATTCAAAACAATCGACATTATTAGCTTTCCTTTCTAAACAATACATAGATAAGCTTCCAACGTAGAAACCAGTTTGTTCTCAAAGGTCTTGGATTAGCCCACAGAAACCTCCTGACTCCCAGCAGAGCTGAAATTTCGGGTTATGTGAGCCAGCACCAGTTGGCTATTGCTGTGGGCTGACCTGGAAATTTAACCACCTGCTAGGTTGTTGCGATGAGAAATGCATTCCAGGTTGGGGCTTGGGCTTCTGATTTGCTACCTTGCAAATGGAAGTCTACTCTCTTTACTACCAACATGTAAGGGGAGAGAGGGAGCGAGGAATTTGTAAGACATTCCCTAAGCTGGGAAGTGTTTACGGAAATTCATGCCAACTCTATTTTGTTATAGGCTCCCTCTAAATTTAATAATATTAAAAGCCTTAAATAAAACTATGCATGCTATTCTATATGCTTTTTTATATCAGTTAATAAGCTTATGCTTGGCAGTTTTATACAGTTATGAGGTGTATAAAACTGACTTTCGACAGTATTTTTTGCACTGTTTCCTTTCTGTTTTTATAACGTCTTATTTAGATACTGTTACAAAGTTGCGTATTGTTTGTTCTCACTGCCACGACTCGGCTGTGAAATGTTTCATATGTGCCTTTACAAAGGTGAGATCTCTATTCTAACCTTTTTTTATAAAAGATATCTATTGATTTAACATATGCAATAAACCTTTTTTTTTTCCCAGAAAAAAACCATTGCATTTTCTGTTTTCTGTACTATGTATGTTTACATTGGTTGAAAGTATTGCATTGAATCTCTTTTAGGTTTATTTTCATAGGCACAAGTGCCTGATTTTTTAAAGCCCATGTATCTCTACCCACTTTTTATTCCTGCCTAAGTTGATCATACTAAATAAATACTCAGTTGGACATTGCAAAGATGCCATTGTTAGAACAATGTCTGAACGGGGTGCATGCCAGGCAGATGGAGCAAAGACTCCACAGAAACGGGTCCTTCTCACAGGTGCGGTGAAGTCCCTCGTGAAGCACCAAGTCCCTTCCCCCAGCTGTCATTTACTCAGATCCCACACTGTTGACCTGGAAAAAGCCAGGCACCAGGCTACTAGAAAAGACCCGAATTTTAGTTTTTGCCTTTCAACTTTTATCCACACCCCAACTCACCCACAGCGTTAGACGTGGCTGCCCCGTCCCTTATTTTTCGCAGCCCATCGATGGCCAGCGACACACACGCTGAGCCCCTGGTGAGGACGGTGGACACTGTGTCGTGGCCGAGTGACAGGGCAGTAGCACCGCGTCTGCAAGTGGCCTCTTTCCGACCCTGTCACCAGAGCAGGAGTGTCGTCCACCTACCGCAGGGCCCAGCATGGTTCCGTCGTGAAAGTGAAAACACCGTACGCCTGCTGCCAGGAAGTGGCGAGGGTCTCACTGGACACACAAATGAGTCTGTGTGTGTGTTGACTGTGACAACAGAACAGTTACAGTTCTTGGACGAAAAGCCACATAGTATTTTTTAAAAGATGATGAGATAAAATGCCCATGAAAATGGAGAGAAGTTCAGTCCTATGGCGAGAGAAGAGGTATGTATACTAATTTGTTTTTACCTTTCATGGACTGAGTAAACAGACTCATTTTGTTTTCTTTGGTAGATGAAGAGAAAAAGTGGTTTTATTTAATTGAAAGATAAAACACTAACAGCCACTAGTAGATGGAGCTGGGGCAGAAACTTCTAATATAAGAGAACAAAAGATGAACATTGAAAAAAATACAAGTAAATATGCAGTAAAATGACAAAAACAGGGTCAAACATGTCCATTCTGTGATTTTACATTTTCTTTAATAAAAATAAACAGGGAATAACCATAAATGGGGAGACTTAACCAGCTCAGGAACAATGGAAGGAAACCTCGTTCATAGCAGCTATAGAAACATCCAGTCTATGAGTTAGGGTGAATGTGGAGGACCAGCATAAACATAACTGAGCCCTTTCGAGGCAAAATGTAGACAAATTGAAAAACCACTTTCTTGGACAGAAAAACTCGTTACTATGGAGAGTTCAGCTCTCTCTGCAGCCTGACTCCAAGGTGGTTCTCACTGACATCACAACACTATGGCTGTGGTGGCAGGGCGGGGCGGGTAAGGAGAGGTCAGAAGAGGACTTGACAAGTGACTCTCAGGTACTTTGGAGGGTTAACCATGGGAGAGTGGTCAGAAAAATTCAAAAGAACACCGCAGATTAGCTCTCACGGATACTAAAAGTTTTACAGTGCAACAATAATTAAAGGAGTATTTTCCTGGCAAATCAATGAAAGGAAACAGTGCAGAAATAGACCTAAGTCTTACGGGAATGGGAATGGTAACACTTCAGACCAGCAGGGGGAAATAAATCATTTAGTAAATGATGCTGGCATGAGGGGCTAGCAATGGTGAAAATTAAAGTTTAAGATACAACCAGATCTGTTTCTCTTAAATAAAACAACTCCAGATAGATCAAGGATTTGCATAAAAAATTGTTTAATTTCTTTTCTTCATTTTAAGATGAAAACAATCTGCTTGGGGACAGGAAGTGTCGTGAAAAATAAAGTTAATGGACAACCAGAGCAAACATATTTCCCGTACAGGACAAAGAGCTAATATCCCAATATACATTGAGCTGTTAGAAATTATTATGAAAGGCATGAATTGCAAAATAGCGAAAACTGCTATGGATAACAACTCAGAGAAGAAACACAATTCCTAGATATATGAAAAAAGTACCCAGTCTCATTAATAAATGCTTATAAAACAAAGTGCCCAGTCTCATTAATAAATGCATATTTCACACAGATAGGCAAAACAAAAGCTTTTTAAATAGTACTGTTACAAAGGTAGAGGAAAACAGATACTACAGATATTATTATATCCTACTGGTTCCTGACACCATTTTTTAAAAAGGAAGTGTGGCCATATTTATTCATATTAATAATGTGTCCACTATTTGATCCTGGAATTCCACTTCTAGGTATCTATCCCCCCAAATGCTACCACACATCAGCAAAGTTACTTGGCTGGGATTGTCCATGAGGCTTTGCTGATAGTAAGAGCAGACTGGAGAAACCGCAGGTGCATCATGAGAACAGCCGAGTCAGTCACAGCATTCAGGGTGACTGATGTCCTGCCCCCAAAAAGAAGGAGGCAAATCTGTGCAGGCTGACATGGAAAGAGGCCCTTAAGTCAGAGATGGTCCCAAAATATGTTGGTACCATTCTGCCTTTGTGTTCCTAAATCTATTTATCTAGATCTGGAAAAACTGGGATCCCCTGTGCAAACAGTTCCAATGGCTTCCTCTGGGGAGAGGGACTAGCGAAGAAGGAACAGCTCATTTTTTTCTGACATGTTTATGTTGTTTTAAATTCATTGAAAAAATTTACTTTTATAACTTTCATAAAATGCAGGCAGTGGGCTAAGCTTATTTGAGGCTTAGCTACTGAGTAAATTAGATTTATAACACACGAAGCCCCCCAGAGCCAGGTCCCTGCCTTGCTCCTCTCTCTGCCCTCGGAGAGCTATACAGACTGTTTTGCATAGTAGGTGTTCAGTAAAGGTCGTATTGCACTTCACCGGACCAGAGAAGGTATCCTACCTGCCGGGCCAACTGTGCTCGGGGAGACATGTGCGGGTGTGTGGAGATGAGGGAGGAGAAATAACATAGCAGGTGCATGACCCTTTAAGCTGTTTGCGTATCAGGCAGAAAAGAGCTTGGCTATGAACTCCGTCAGGCTTTGATTATTACCTAATGGGGAAGTTCCTCTCTTCGGATTACGGGAAACACCCCTGCACTTGGAGCTCGCCTGGTCCTGGGCCCTGTGTCTCTGCAGCGGTTGCTAACAAACAGTCCCCAGGGCGCTGCCTGCCAGGCTGTGGGGAAGCTGGATTCCTGCTTTCTGCCTGCCGCCGCGTGGGGAGAGACCGGTGTTTGCTCAACAACACAGAGTTGGTAAGGACATTTTTTTTTCTCCTTCTCAAGCTTAGCCTGCAGGGTTTCCAGACAAGGAGAGGACTGCACAGGCCAATCAGCAGAGGGAGAGATGGAAAGTCTGCTCTCACACAGACGAGCAAATGGCCAGGAAAGCAAGGCAGGGGTGAGGCACCCACGCACACCGAAGGGAGACCAGACAACAGATAGAAGAATCGACAGGGACACGTGCTCCTGCTGGGCGTGCAGGGCACTTGGGGCATGCACTTGTTCTCTCCCACACGTAAATTCCCACCCCCCTTTTTAATTTAAACTTAATTTTTTTCAATTACAGTTGACATTCAATATTATAGACGAGTTACAGGTGCACAGCGTAGTGGTTAGACATCGACCTGGCACTCCATGCACGTAGCTATTGCGATATTATCGTCTATGTTCCAGGGCTGCACTGGGAGCGTGGTGGACTGTTTTGCATAGTAGGTGCTCAGTAAACGTCTTACCGCACTTGACCGGAGGGGACGAGAGAAGGCGTCCTGCTGCCGGCCCGCTGTGTGCTGCGGCCTGTGCGTGAGAGGCGTGTGGGCGTGGCCATGAGGAAGGCACGGCAGCAGAGGGAGGAGCTTACCTCCCGGTGACTGTGTAGTAACTGCCAATCTGTATCTCTGCATCCCGTCCCCTTTTTCACGGCTGTTTTTCCCCCATCTGGCATCTTCTTCCTTCCTCCATGCGCACTGTATTCCAAAAGCAACTTCAGCCTAAAGCAGACACTTGACCCCCTTCCCGGGGAGCGCAGGGCTCGCTGGTGGCCACAGGCGACGCGTCCTCCACTCCGCGCTGGGGCTCCCACCGCTTCTGCGAAGTCCTCCCCACAGACCAAGGGAAACACAAACTTCAACCGCTATTACCTTTTTTATTCTCGTTCATCGTTCAGGTTTGTTCAGAACGTTATAATAATAAGCATGAAGGGGAAAATAGTAACATCTTTTTAAACTCAACCTGTCCGAAGTATAATACATGAAACCATGCCATTCTCTCTCAGGGAAAAAAGCATTCAAAAATGAATGTGATCTTAAGGTTAAAGATAAAAACCAATGCCAGGTGAGCTGTGTAAGGCTTGAGTGCAGATGGTGTTCTCACTGCCATGAGTTTGCAGAAACGCTGGAGCGATGCGCAGGATTTGAAGCTCTCAAATCCCGGAGGGCTTCTGCGCATGCGTAAAACCGCCAGGTGGGCGCAGGCTCAGCGGCGCTCGATTTCCTGTTGGATCTCCGAGATGTACGGGTGATCTTTGCCGTGGGCCACCTCCATGATCGCCATGGCCTAGGAGAGAGCGAGGCACACCAAGGGTTAGGAACCAAGGTGGACGTCCCTGCTTTAGCGCACAGGATGCATCCTGGCTTTCAGAGCCTGGGTTCTCCTCCTCCAGACTCTGGCTTCACAAGAGGAAAAAAAAGGATAAGATTATCCATGAACCAAAGAGTCACCCAGTTTCTCCCACTGAGTGAAATATTCTGCAAGAGCTGAAGACAGATACAGAGAAATTGACTGCACGATATGTTTGCCCCACTATTCCAGAGATTTCATTAAAAACTGAATTCTGCTTCAGGGGCAGAATTACTTGGCTGTACTCAATCAAGTAAACAGGCAAGGCTGGGACAGGGAAGTCCCGGTGAACTTCACATCAAGCCTGTTCTGGCTTGAAGGTTACATTACTAACCTATGAGACACAACTAAACTTTTTCCCTTTTAAATAGTGCATGCTTTCCTCTTCATACCTACTCTTAAAAGAAGCAAAGCTAAAAAATCACGGTGCAGGATTCACTTGAGGCTGCTCCAAAGAGAACATACTTAATAAGAGTTCTTTAGAGTTAGGGGATATAAAGTGAGAGCGTTTCCAGTAGCTCCATCGTGTCCTAGCTGTGTGACCTTGGGCAATTTACTTCACCACTCTGTGCCTCAATGTCCTCATCTGTAAAATGGGAATGATGCCAACCTCTCAGAATTGTTAGCGCACGTAAAGTGTTTATTTTGCTCCTTTGTATTCAACCATATTACTCACAGATAGAAAAACAGAAACTACTCCTGTTTTCCCCCAGAGGGGATTTTTGAACGCTGTGACTACGACAGCGTTCCTTTCTATTGGTCCATTCCCTCCCCAGATCTCAGGCCAAGAGGAGGCAGGCCAAGGGACGGTGCAGGCCTTCAGGAGCCACCTGTTCTGTCGTTTTCCAGGAATCACCTGTTAAATGCCTCCCTTCAACCCCTGCATTCAATTCATGATTCACATTCCTTGTTCAGATCTACTCTACCTTTCTTGTTTTTCTTTTTCTTTTTTCTTAATATGCTTATTGATTTGAGAGAGAGAGGGAGGGCGGGAGAGGGAGAGAGAGAAAAATATCCGTGTGAGAAAGAAACATCAATCGACTGCCTCCCACACACGCCCCAATGGGGGGGGGGGGTCATACCTGCAGCCTGGGTATGTGCCCCGGCTGGGAATCGAACCTCCAACCTTTTGGAGTACCGGACAACGAACGCTCCAACAAGCCGAATTGAACCACACCGGCCAGGGCTCTCTACCCTTCCTTGATCCTGTATTTCATTACCTCCCAGCACTTTGCAGCTGTGACCTAACTGGTTAATTATCCCCCAAGCCCCTAAGGCAATGACTATGTTACCTTGGAAGACAAATTCACTGGTGTAAAAATGGAAAATGTTACGCTTCACTCATACTCCTAGCCTGGCGAGGCCATGACCCTTCTGTGGGATGCAGGACCTCACTTCCACCTTCCTGAATAGGGAAGATTTGTGGGATCTGGAGGATTAAGCATCCAGGCTAGTCAGTGGCCCCCATGTTTACAGACATTCTCTTGCAGGAATGAAGAGGTTGTCCCAAAGATTACCCCTTGTCACCTGTTAGTTTCTACCTAAAGGACAATGAGAGTCTGTTGGCACAATCCAGCTGCTGTAAGGTGAGGGTCGGAGCACAGACCCGGGTCCACGGGCAGCACCGGGCAGCTGTCAAACACTGGGGGAGGGGGGCAGATGCTGCCCAAGGTCCTGGTTTCCCCTGCGTGTCAGTCACAGCACTAGTGGGAGCGGGGAGCTGAAGCTTTCACCTCAGAAAGATCGCAATTTCATTCAAGAGCCTACTGTGTACCCAAGGCCAATTACTTAACCTGTGTGCATCTCAATTTCCTCACCGGGAAACTCTATCTCATTTTTGTAAGAATTAAAAGCCACACGTCGGGGTCCTGGCATGTGACTAGTACTCAGTGAACAGCGACACCGATGACTAAGTACACTTTAGAAACACGCCATGTCTCACTGCCTTGACTTCCCCACACAGGGCATCATGAATCTGTAGGCCTAAAGGGCAGACAGATGGCAGATGGCCTCACCACGGGCTCCCGGCACCCCCAGTGGCCTCTGTCCACAAGCACAGCTTTGCCCGGGGCCAGGCAGTCTGGTCCCCAGGCAGTGGGCTGAGCCTGCAGTCAGCGGCCCCTCACAACCTGCATACCCCTCTCCTTACAAGAGAGCCTGGATGCCAATTTGGCAAAGGCTCGATGACGTCACCCACACCTGCCAACCCACCCCCTCCCACTTGTACGGACAGAGGGGGTCAAAGAGCAGGCTTTTGCCACCCCTTGTTACTCAGCCTCCTGTGGGAAAAAGAAACGATGGCAAGGAGGCCACCCAGGACTGAGAAGCCTGTGTCCCCACGTCACAGACGTACCTTCCGCAGGGCTTTCTCCCCGGCTGCTCTGTTCTCCAGGCCCATGTACAGTCTTCCCAGCTTCAGCCACATGGAGGCCACGTTGAGGGAGTACAGTGGATAATGCTTGCTGGGAGAAAAGAAAAGACAGCAGCCACCTGGTCAGCGGCTGTGGAGCAGCCCACAGGCCCGGGCGGGAAGCCACAGTCTCCATGGCAACCAGGCTTCTCCCAGCCCTGGTGGGTCTGGGTGGAGAGTGGGGATGGGTCGATCCTGTTTAAGCACCACAGATGCACCCCATTTTATGCACGGCGTGTGTTGCTGAAAACTCCATAAACACTGCAGGGTTTCCCCTACTCAAGAGCATTTACCAACGCAGCTGTCATTCGATCCCAGTCCCAGATTTTTTTTTTTTTTAAGATTTTATTTATTTATTTTTAGAGAGGGAAGGGAGGAAGAGAGAGAGAGAGAGAGAAACATCAGTGTGCGGCTGCTGGGAGACATGGCCCGCAACCCAGGCATGTGCCCTGACTGGGAATCGAACCTGCGATGCCCGGTTCGCAGCCCGCGCTCAATCCACTGAGCTACACCAGCCAGGGCCCAGTCCCAGATTTTTGTTTTAGGTGCCCCAAAAGCAGATCACTGGGTAACCGTCTTTTCGGGTAAACTCCCTACTACAAGGACATTGGGCCTCTCCCCTCATTTTAAAAAGACAATTACTTAAAAATATACACAGACTAATATGTCTCAAGACCCCAGCTTTCTATCACACTCTATGATACCGGTTGGTTTGGCAACACCGTCAGCTCCCCAGAGTCGGGAGAATGCCTCCTGTTTCTTTTAGACATTCTTTCCGTATTGTTCAGTAGCACGCTTCATACACAATACGGTAGGTACTAGCTGTCTGGTATTAACTGACGGCTGACAGACGGATGGGGGTCGCCTGGGAAGGGGACCTTTCCCTGGGGGGTGTAGGAGGTGTTTATTTACAGCCTGGTTTGTGCTGCTCTACCTTCAGAATCGATCCAGAAGAGACACATTCTGGTTGTGCTTCTAGGCGGGGGCCAGGCCATGAAGCAGTGCCAACCCCCACCCCAGAGAGCCAGAGCTGGGGCTCACTCAGCACAGGAACGTGCAGCAGAGCAAGTTCCCACTGGGAGAGGAACCACAAGACACAGAGGATCTCATTCATTCTCATCTTCCCTCCCTCCTGTCCTCCCTCCAGATCTCACAGAGGAAGGCGTGCAGGAGACCCCAGGACTTTCTTATCCACCCCGGGGGAAGAAGGATAGGCTTTAAGATGATCCCGGAGGCAGCAAATTCTGTTTCTAAGAGCAAATTTTAGGAGCCGCTTCCCCTTGAGCTCCCCCTGCTGGCCAATCAGGGCAGTGTGGGGTAGGCAGAGGGCCAACTTGGCAGTGGACATTCAAACCAGACATAAATTTAATAGTCCCTGATCTTAGAAGGTAAGAAGGTAATAGTCCCTGAACAGAAGGCTTCTCAAATTCCTGAGAAACACCTGGGGTGCTTCTGGAACACAGGAGGTTCGGGTCTGACGCCAAGATTCTGACCCCTTGGTCTGGAGGAGACCCTGTCCACGCATAATGTCGATGTGCTCAGCCAGCACCCCAGCAACCCCATAGGCCATCCCAACCCCGAGGTGCCTACGCAGAGCCAGAGGGCCATGCCACAACCTCCACCTGTAACCCACTTGCAGGGTGAACAACCCTCTCAGCAGGAACCTTCCCCACGGCTGCCAGTCACCACGACTATACTGCAACCCGGCTTGTCTCGGCCAGACCTAGGTGGGATATGGAATAACCACAGCCAGCCGACCCAGTGGTCCCAGAGTTTCCCCATTTGCAGGCTGGGCTGCAGTTTAGAAAGTCACAAGGGGACAGTGTGAATAATGATGGAAAAGAAACCAACGGGCAGCTTTTTAGCGCTGGTCTGAATTAACCACAGTGGATACAGCACCTGGGCAGATGCCGGGATGGATCTGGCCCCAGCAACCCCACACAACCTCAACCTGCCAAGCTAGGTGTCTCTTCCAGGCGGCGGAGGGAGGAGGCAGGGCCCACTGGAGCAGCGCCCTTCGCCTGTCCCTCCGGATGCGGGGGCAGAGAAGAGAGAGCTGGTCTAGGCACGTTCCAACACGGGACAGTGAGAGGACAGACAGTGAGAGGTGCATGTTCCACACCACCAGGAGCCACTCCGGGGTGAGACAAGCAGGAGGGCCTTGGCAATCACCTGTAGGGCTTAATGATTTTCTGTCCGTAGCGCAGGGCTCCTTCCCAGTCCTGCATGTACAAGCAGACGCCCATGGCCTGGTACATCATGTGCAACATGTACACGTTACTGTCCTCAAACACGGAGCTCATCTTCTCCTGGCTGAGCTCGCAGATCTCCAGCAGCTCGCTAGGGGGTGCCCTGGAGTCAAGGAAATGACGGGCCAGCCCACTGGGCTTGGAGACTTCCCAAGGCAGGCTGGGTTCAAGGAGTTATTTTGTCTGCTCCGCCCATACCCTCGCCCTCTGAAAAAGTAACTTACAGAAGGCCAGCCACAAGAAAAAGGAGTTGCATTTTTCTTGAAGAAACAAATAGGGAAATCTGAAGACCTCAACTGGTAAGTAAACACAACGAAAGAATTTTAGCCACAGGCCACAGACCCTCAGTTCAGCCGTAAACAACGCTGATTAGAAACAAGGTACATTTAGACCCTCACCTAAGGTGAGGTGAAGCATTGTTAAGGATGAAGTCCCCACCATGGCCAAGTTCTTTCTTATACCGAGAAGTAAATGTGCCTTTCTCCGGTTTCCTCTGCCGGTTTGAGTTCTCCCCTTAGTATAAATCCATTGCCTCTTCAGCACCCAAGACGGTGCTTCAGCATAGCTGTTAGGGATGCGGACAGTGGTGGCCAGAGATGTGGGTCGCTGGATCCACCAGGGGGCGCTGTGTCCTTTGGGCAAATCATCTGGTATCTAAGACTCTGTTTCCATCTAATGTGGGGCGATGACCTGGGCATGTCCTTGTAAGAATCAGGGGAGACAATATAAGCAAAGCCCTCAACACTGTGCCCAAAGTAAAGGACAGCTCCAAAATGAGCGCTTTCAAGGAACTGTTCTCCATAGCTCCAGATGATAAAATTCTTCCACCACATTACGCTCTTGACCAAACTAGCCAAACAAGGAGAAAGGGGTCAACATCATAAACTGATGCTGTTGACTCCAAGTCAGGGGTGGTCAGTACGGCTTTCCCCATTTACCAGGAGGCCTTCTTCCTTCGACACCCAGCAGCTGAAGCCCACTCTTCCGCTCCCTCTGCCCAACTCCCCAGCCCCTCGTGGAGGGAAACGTCCCACCAGCGGCAAAGGATATATTTGTAGTGCTTGGCCCTCCGGAACTCCTCAATGACGTTGCGGGCGTATCTGACCATGTCACGGACAGCGTCTGCCTTTGGGGGGTCGTTGAGCTTCCGGATTTTCACCTTGGCCTTATCCTGCAGGAAATGTGCACAAGTCCACGGCGTTACCTCCCATGGAAACCCCACAGATGCAGAAGCCTCTCAAACACCTGATTCTGCCAGGCAGAAGTGCCGCCCACCCACTCTAATGTTACAAAGGGATGAAAGGAAATCAGGCAAAGGATCAAAGAGAAATTCAATACACTCTTACCTTTCTACAAAAAAACCCCAAAACTTTCTAGACAATCTGCATCTAGGCAGGGCACCTAGAATGTGTTTGCTATGGGCAGATACATGTGTTTAGAGATCTTTGAATCAAAAGAATAGAATAAGGAGGGGCAGCACTGACAGAGAAATTTGGGAGAGGCCAGAGAAAATTCCGCATGTTCTGAACAGGGTGGGAAGCCCGAGAGTTGTGCTCACGTGCTTTCCCCTTCCCTCTCTCGTGAGCAGTCATTTCTCTTCAAGAAATAGCAGCTGGGCAAATGCTTCTCTGGTTGGTACGGCATCATGGAAACATGTCATCAGGTTCCAACAGAGGCCTGGCCTCTCTGGGACCGTCTCAGCGAGGTGGATTGCAAGGGTCAGAAACACGGGGGGCAGAGATGCCCCAAGTCACACGGGGATGCTGGTTTGGCAGAGAGGCCCCGAGACACAGCGATGGCCGGCCCCTTCGCTGTAAAAGTGCTCCCGGGAGCTTACCTTGTCCTTGGTGGTGCACTCCTGGCACTCGCAGGTGAAGAAATAAGAATCTCTTAGCCGGTCATTCCTATCTTCTGTGGGATACAGGAGGTCGATGTAGCTGGTAAAAACCTGGGGGGCCCAAAGAGTGGACGTTGTGGTCTGCTGCAGGTCAGCTCGCTGCTCACCTTTCCTGTGGCTCTGTGCACACCTGCGGTGGTGCCCTTGCAGGGACAGATGCAGAGAAGCCACAGTGCGGGATTAGCATGCTGACATGCAGCGACCCCTAGTGTTGTCCTCCTCCTTGCAGCAGGGACAAAGGGCTTCTCGTCCTGCCTCCTATAGAATCAGGGAGTCCCTGACACAGGAACCTGGAGCACTGGAAGCAACCCCACCCTCTCCCTCCCCAAAGAGAGCAGGCTGGGATTCATCTCCCGGACAGAAGCAGAGACCCCTGGGCAAAGGCCCTGCTCATCCCGGCACCGGCCCCGGACTGGCCCTGCCTGCCCGCTCCTGCTGCACAAGCGAGCAGGGACGGCTCAGATGCATTACTGATGTGTTTCCCTGTCTCCTTCCGCCTGCTGGCAGTGCAGCGAGAAGCTCGGCTGGGCAGGCTGGGGCGAGTCACAGAGGGAGGGCACAGCTCTGAGGACACTGAGGACACGGACATGCTGCCGCCTTACCCAGCTGGGCCGGAGAACTAGGAAAAGCCTTCCTTGTGGGCTCATCAGGGTCTCCCATCCTTGCTCCTCTGCTTTTCCTAACCGGGTCTATAACTGAGACTTGGAGCATGTGGATGAGCCCGACATTTAACTGTCCATTATCCACTCACTGGGACGGCTTTGCTGCTCATCCCACACCATCAGGCAACTGTCTGACTGCACAGATGGATGTCACAAAGCCGTCAGCATGCCAGGAACCTCGGGCACGGCAGGCAGGCAGAGGCACCGGCAGGGGCCGCCTCCACCCCAGAGGGCAGTAGCGGAGGCCTCGAGGCTCCTCCATGCCCTGGGCAGTGGGTTTCTTCCTCTTTGAAGGCCAAGTCTCTCCCGAAGCAGTGCCTTCCCCCAAATGAGTCTGCTGCGTTTCAGATTTGTGAGAGTGCATGAGGGCACATGAGGGCACACCGACAGGAGCAAGCCCTGCTGGGATGTGGCAGGAGCTTCCTGCCTCCCTTCTTTGGAATGATGGTCACATCGTGCAACAAACAGAAGAGCCCAGAAGATGGCGACAAAGGCCGCTCAGTGTCCCTGCTGCAGGCCAGATAGCCCACTGCTCTAGTCACCTGTCAGCCTAGGGAGCACTGGGGCCTGGTCACTCACATTCTCTGCATGCATCTGTTTTCACCAAAAAGGCATCTGGGTGGTCCGCACCAGACATTTGGAAACCAAGACGCTCCGGCCCTGAGCACAATCCCCTCGTTGTGGTAAGTTCAGCAAAGGGGAGGATATCTCGGTCCAGCCAAGGGTCAGCTGACAGCCTCCGAGAGGCCGAGGCCTCCCTTGCTTAACGCACTGACCGCTGCATTTCACGTTGAAAACCAGACACACACCTTAGCGTGGTATTAAAGATTACTGAACTGCACTGTAATCGCAAGTGTGTAATTACAATCTCCAAGAACGCCTTCATTTCGTTTTGTGTCGTCCACGTAAGAACACAGAGCCTACGTCCAGCGACCTGCAAGGCCGGCCCTTTCAAGGTGAGCCGTCCATGAGGCGGTCACGGAATCACAGCGCGGGAAGGGACACGGGGGGGGGGGGCACTGAGCAGTGATGGAGCACACGGTTCCCTCCACATCCCCGTGTCAGGAGGGGAGCTACTGGGGCCTCCTGGCCACAGGGGGCCACTCCTGGCCCTGCAATGCGTATGCAACTGGCCACCTGAACTACGTCCCTAAAAAGCAAACTCTCCCAAGTTCAGACGTGGACTTCAGAGGACTCGGAGCGCTGACACGGCATTTCAGCTGTGACTATGCCGCTGCCACTGGGCTGCTTTTCTGCGTTTCAGTAACAGTGCTTTTGACCTTTTGGGGAGGGGGAAGAAAACAGGCCAAAGTTCACTAATTAAAAAAAAGCCCCAACTCCATCACTTGGTAATAGGAATACATAGACTGTAACGGCAATCCAAAATTTCGCCCTGGCCGCGTTGGCCGACCCCCTCCTCTGTAAATCTCTGTGAGGAGTTTCGCTCCCATTTATTCTGCCTTGTTTTTTCTGGGATGGAAGTAGCGAGCACACAACAGAAGCCAAACGCATAGCACCCCCAGTCGTGCATCACGAATGTGAACACTGGCCCGGGGAGGCCCGAGGATGGACAAGGCGGCATCACTGCCCGGCCGCCCCCAGCCCGCCCTGCCGCGTCCCGCGACTCTCTGCCCTGCCTTTGAAAACAGCCGTCTGAAGCACACGGCCCCAGCCACCCCGGCCACCCCAGCCACCCACTCACCTCCTCTCCTGGGCTGATTGCCTGCACCGCTCTGACCTCTGCCAGGGTCCCCTTGTAGGTCACAATGACATTGGGGCAACAGCTGTGATTCATTAAGGCGACGCTGTCAAGCAGAAGCAAAAACCCCATTTACTCGGTGACACAGTCTAGGTAAATCCGTGGGTGCTCACTTGCCAACTCACAGCCACGTTGCAGGACATGAGCAAAACCACCTAATAGCTGGCCATCGTATTCTACGAGGTTTCCCTGCATGCATTGGCCATCTTAAATGTTCCCAATACTGCAAAGGGAAATGTGCTATGCAAAACAGTAACACCTAAGCCAAAAAACAAAAACACCCCACAACAAGGATGGCAACAACAAATCCCACAGAAACCCCTCACTGTTCAGTGGAGGGCTTACAACCCGACACCCACAGCGAACCGCAGCCCCCAGGACGCTGTGCAAGGCGCATGGCTGGTCCTTTCCAAGCCGCTTTTTTATGTTAGTAGATTATTTCTAACGCGTTTTCTTCAGATGTGGAGAAGCCGCCCCCAGGGGAAGTGCCAGCTGCCTAAGTGAGGGCTTGTGATCCCCCGAGAGCCCTGGAGGAGCCCGTTGGGGTCTCGGCACCTCAATTTGCTCATCTGGAAAATTGGGACACGGCTGCACCTGCTGCTCGATGTCTGCTTTTCAGGGACGGCAGGGACAGAGAGATGCGCCTGTGCGAGGGGCTTTGAGCTTTCTGATTCTATCAAGGTCAAAGTTCTGAGAACAGAAATTTCTAAACTACAGGGGAAAAATGCTTGATCTCTGAAAATGCTGCCTTTGAAATCACAATGCCGAACTGATTTCAGTCCAAAGGGATTTTTCCCCCAATTAAATCTGCCTGGAAACTGGGGCTCATGTGGGCACTCACGTCCATACATACCACTGCTCTGGTGGCCACTGTCACTTCCCTGAACCCTCAGCCACCAAAACCCGTCTCCTGTTTACCCCAAAACTTAACAAAGGCACAGGGGTTGCAAAGCCCGCCAAGGGTGAGCTGCCTGGGGTTTTGTCGTGGACAAGGTAGGGGTGGGGACAGCCCTCCTCCACTGCCCAGTTGCTCAGAGGGCTGAGTGAAGTCTGGGGCTCGCCTTGAACCTGGGACAGCATGCAGCATCTTCCCTGTCTCGGCCTTGGGGCGGGCCGCCTGCACCACGCATTATAGCCCATCCGGCTCGCTGCCAAGTGCTGAACGGGGAATGGGGGCCCGGGAAATCTGACCGACAAGTGCACCAAAAGTCATTAGTGATGGCAGAGCAGACTTCTAGAACCACCCTGCAGAAGAGGTGTTAGGTGTTCCTATTCGGGACAGACTCCTCGACATCTTTCTAGTGAAGGTGGGGGCATGCACCGACGACAAAGAACCTAAAGCAACTCCTGCTCTTGCTGTTGTCATTTTCTGGGCAGTCGCTGAGAACGCGGGAACCTCAGACAACACCGCTGTGCACCCACTTCTAGTCCTACTCAAAGAACAGCCATTCAAGTTCATTGCAGGTCTGACAGTGTCAGTACCAGCCCCCCGGAGAGGGTCTCGTGGTCTTTCTCTTCTCCGTTCTTTCTCCCAGGGCAGAAGTCCAAAAACCTTCTTCCCAAAACACTTCTTTCCTCCCTGTCGGACTTCAGAAAACCGCAGGTGACACTGTTTATCACTGAGGGGATAAACGCTTTGCTTCTGGGGCTCAGGGAAGCCCGTGACAGTTGCTTAGGAGACTCGGACTTGTGCCCATTCTTTGTCCTTCAGACCTGTGTGCAGCACAGAGCTGGGGGACACCAGCCAGACACCCCAGGAGCCCACGTGTCACCCAGGACACGTGGGGGTGCCAGATGTCCTACAACTGCTTCAACCCAAAGCCCGAGGCCCCTGCAGTAAGTAAATACTAAGCGATGTCACTTTAGACAGAATAATCTACTGAGTGGATGAATTCAGACAGGGGATGCTGGAAGGCTCATTTGCTCCATCCGTGAAGCCAGGGCTTGACTTCGGGGGACTGAAGCACTTTGAAAACACTCATCGCATCGAAAAGACAATGGCAAAGCCATTCTTGGTGACCCATTCAAGTCGGAGCTGTAAAGATGTCCATTTCTCAACTGCCTAGCCTTTGTTGAGTTACTTCAGTATTCCTGAAGTAAGAACCACAGGGCTTTGAAACTGCCTCCTGGTTCACTGCTTCAGTGGAGTGTCTCTCCAGACCGGCCGTGTCTACACTGTATTTTCACACAGGACAGATGGGGAAGCAGCTCCTATGTTCTCCACGTAAGCCGATGGGCAATTGTTGGTTGGCAATTAACGTTTCATTTTGAGTGCAAGAAACCTAGAAATTTCCATAATCACAGGTATGCAAAAAAGCACATTTCTCAGCAGGGCACATTATAAAATATTCTTTAATAACAGTTCAACCTAGCAGGACTTAACAAGTAACTGTTCTCTTAACAACTACCTTTGAATCCTTAAACGTAGGGGAAGCATTTTGAAATCTGGCGGAATTAAAAAGGGGTCTTAATTCACTTAGAGTTTCATGTCTGACACACGCAGTTAGGTAGGGTTTTTTTTTTTTTAAATCAAATGAGTGTGAAGTAAGTAAAAAGAAAAGCAATGAAGTCAAACCCAGCCTACTCAGGAAAAACTGCTGATCCCAAATGAGAAAGTTCTTCATCTTCAATTGTGAAGCCATTGCAGTTAACCTATTGTGAGAAAGAGGGAGAAAAAAAATGAGTGTAATCTTGTCTGGATAGAAATCATTTTGTTAATTTTTGGCCTTTAACAAGTTAACAAGGAAGAAGTTCTGGCTTAGTGACTTTAAAACCTTTCTTTTGGCCAAGTATCCTTTGTTCAAACAAAATTTACCCATCAGCCTCTTGTATAAGCAAATAAAAGCGGACTGTCAGGGGAAGCCCCCTTGGCCTGGCACCCTACCCACCTACACACAGTCGCTACCCAATGGCAGACCGCGAAGGGCCAAGGACTAAAGCCCGCACACTGGAACGGGAGTTAGTCTTTCCGGAGTCCAATCCCGTTATGCCCCAATCTGCAGTGTGATCTGGAGCTCACCTCTGAGTCTCCTGTCCTTGACTTTCTCCCATTAAAAAACAAGTCACTTAGCACGGCAGCCTTCTCCTCGGGGGAAGTGGTAAATAGGAAAGCCCTTAATACGGCTCATGTAACTGTCCGCCCCTGGAGAGGCAGAGGGGCCTGGTGCTAAGGAGCTGAGACCTTCCTCCATGGCCAGCCCAACCAACCACTGGCCACTTGCCCATCCTTGAAACGAGACAGTTACATTGAAAAAGACCAAGGGCAGCCCTCGCCATTCCGGAAGTCTTCCCTAGTGCTAGCAGGAATACATACCCCCGATTTTATGTTGCTCCATAAATGCATTTTTTTTTTTTTTTTGCAAACACTCATCGACAACTTTTATAGGCTGGGAGCTGCGCACAAAGGCTGAACGCGCCCAAGTCTGTGCCCGCAGGAAACATCCAGTCTGTCTGGAGACAGTTCAGGGGTGCTTGCATTTGTATCTAAAGTTTCAGAGCAGGAAGGGGCAGACTCTACTTTTCAGACGGCGAGACTGCAGTCAGGGAGGAGCAGCGACTGGCCCAAAGCCAGCACCTAAAGCGGAGAGCCCCGCTCCTCCCAATCCGCTAGCAAGGCTGCCGGGGAGGGGCGCCTGCGGAAGGATTTCACCCGGGGGGCGGGGACCGGGCTCTGCCACAGGGGAGACACTGCAGTGGTACATCTCAGGCCAGCGGATGGGTGTTTGAGAACTGGCACCTGCGGAGCACTTACCCTGGGCCAGGCCCTGTGCTGGATGCTGCATATTTACCCCCCTCACATCTGCAGTGCTACTCTGGCATAACCCATTTCACGGATGTGGAAAACAGAGGCTCAGGGAGGTCAGTGATTCGGTAACTTGTCAAAGCCACACAGGTAACAAGTGGGAAAACAGGGAGTCGGAATTCTAATTAAACATTCTGGCTGAGAAGCTTTCGGAAACACATGTGTTTCTTTACACTACACCAAGTTTCTCTGAAAATCGTTCTGATCCATGAATGCTAACGAGGTGATTTTACTTAAAAAATCATAAAGGGCCAATGTCAAAGGCTTGGGAATCTTGGTACGCAGAGAAGTAAAGGCTCTGATGGCTTTGACTTACAGTTTTTACAATTCAACATATTTACAATCAGGACTTACCATTTTCAACACAAAAAGAGATTACCGAGGGTCAGTAGGACAACACCCTGAGGTGTCCGGCGTTTCCACGTAGATGACTTGGCATACCATTGTTTTCCGTGCCAACTTCAACACCCTAACTTATTCTGTCATCGGGGCATTAACCAGCCACCGTTCAGCAGTGACCATCAATCAACATTAGGTAAGAGTTCAGTTAGGATTTTCATTCGTTCAACACAGTGTCCTGGAGCATGGGCTACACACAGTACATAGAGCACCGCGGTAAGTACCGAATGATCTACTGAGATATACAGCCTCGGGCCGGACACTCGCATGCCTCGGCAGCATCTGGCACCACAAGATGACAGTAAATGTTTGCAGAATGAATGAGACAATTTAGCGACGATTTTCAAAGCTGATCTAGCAACAGATAACTCTGAGGACTGGGAAATTTGTTCCTTTGCTTCTTAGTCCATTCCTCTGCGTGGAGCTCAACTGGACCAGCCCATGCCTCCAAACGCCTTCAGGCTGGAAGGCTCTCTGACCACGGGGTGCTTCACTCCCTCGGCCCCCCGCCCCCTTTACTGTGCCAGAGTGTTTCTCCCTGAGCGTAGGCTCCTAGCGGCACAGTCCTCACTGCTCCTTCCTTGGAGGCAGCGATGGTGTTTAAGCCAACTTGCTCAGCGATTTTCCTGTCAGCGTTCCCTGCCTTCTGAAATATCCCAGGAGAGAAATACGAATTTGGGTGTTAAGAGAGATGCATGAGCCATAGTCCCCTTTTTCAAGTCAAATCAGGCGTAAAGGCCTTGCCGAAGCTATTCTCATAATTAGCGTTCAGACTAGATGGAGGCTGCACACCAGAAATACATTTCCTGACCATGCAGGTGTTCCCAGTGAGCAGAACACACCTCCGTGCTGTGGAAGGAGGGCAGCACCTTCCGCTGCCAGCTGCGGCTGGGCCACAGGGTAACCCGCGCCACCCCCCCGTGACCCGTGACCCGTGACCCGTGCCCCGTGCCCCGTGCCCCGTGCCCCGGAGAGGAACCAGGGCTCAGAGGCTGGGACGGCGGACCTGCAGCTGGGGGCTGAGAGGCAGGGCCAGGGCGTGGTGTGAGGCTGGGACAGCACCTGTCATTTTTGCTTTAGAGTTTTCTTTGGGGATACTGACTGCCCCTTTCCAAATCTACATGTGAAGAAGATATGTGTGTGTATTTGTGCGTGCACAGTCTCAGGCTCTTCTGCTCTCGGATTGCTTGGGCGTCGCTCTTGTCTAGAACTTCTCTGATTCTGTATTAAATTAGCTTTTGGTAAACCTAGGCTTCTCCAGAGATTTCTGAAAGGCTCCCAGTGCCCAGGCCCACCGGGGCTCCGCCCTGTGGACGGTCCTTCCCAGGGCCGTCAGAGAGGGCCCCTGCCTTAAGGACATCTGTGTTGGCCTCTGCTTTATCAGGACAGTGTTGGCCGGAATAGAAAACCCTGCTTTCAGAATGGAAGGTTTAAGAGAAGAAAAGTAAAGATTCACGTAGGACGCGCAAGTGGTCTTTTCAAAGAGCCTACTGTGTGCTGGGGTGCTGGCCACACATCTGTTCTCACCAACTCCTTCCATGACAAAAGGCAGAGGGAGGGTGAACTTCCTGAGCCCCCTCCATCAACTCGAGGGCCCATCCAGAGCCGACCCTGACATGCTCAAGGTCACCTAGCAAGGCTGTGCGAAACAGAGTCCAGCAGGTCCAGAACCTTGTCTTCACAGAGGCCATGCCTCTGTTTCTGCTCCCCTTCACTGAGCGTGCGCTGGGAACAGGTGCTTGGGCAGGGCAAAGCTACACCCAGTGTCACCCGAGGCTGCGTCCTTACCTGTGCGAAGAGCGTTACTAGGCTCTGGTTGTCGGGGAACTCAAGGTGCTTGGAGTAAAAGCGATGGAGAGCAGAAATGTCACTCTGAATCAAATCCTTCTTCTCGTTGTCTAGTTTATCCAGATCTGTGGATGGACAAACCGGTGTTCACCAGGAAGAAAACGCTGGGTTTTGGCTATCCCCTTCTCTTACTATAAATGGCAGGGAGGAGAGGGAAAAAATACGTGGAGCCCCCCCAAAATATTCTTGCCCATCTCCTGGTCTAACTGATGAACCGAGGGGAAGAGAAGCATGCCACTTCTTTCTCCTCTTCCCCTGACAACCGGAAGTCACTCAGGACAGGAAATTTGCAACAAGGTTGGAGATGCGTGGTGATGGCTGAGAAGCAGCCTCAGACCACTCACGCCCCCTCCCTGAGCTGGCCCTGCACTCTGTCACGGTCAAGAAGCTGGAGAGCTCCTGATTTAAAGTCTTTCATTAGGGACATCAGCTGTTTGCAGGGCTGCAATTCAGCAAAGATCCAAAAATACCCTGTGTGCCAGGAAGGCACTCAGGAGAGCTCGGGGTGCAACCGTTCATTCCTCGAGCTCCTGCTTCCCCTTAATTACTTCCGAGTAATCCTGTCAACTCAGACAAAAAAAAAGCCAGTCATTTTTCAAACGAGCATATAAATCCAAATAAAAGCGATTAATGATAAAACCAACAGCAGCACTAAGACAAACCGTCCCTTCCTGTCTCCAGTCCTGCCTTGTCCGCATTAAATGTGGAGGTAAAATGACTCCTCAGCCGGTCACAGAAACTTACGGGATTCGAACTCCTTCACGGCTAACAGTTTCTCTGAAGGTGTCCTCTCTGGGTGGATTTTCTAGTAATTGGGGAAGAAATCACACAGTTACAGATTTTAGCGACCAGGGCAAAACGTGCTTTCGCTTTTACATCGACATACAGAAAAAGCAACAGTTCTCCGTGAAGTAGAGGAAGCCCTCCAAGGGTCCACCACGGGCTCCCAGAGTGTTTGCCCAAGGTCCCAATCCCAAAGGCTCCTTTGAAAAGCTTGTTAAAGCATCTGCTGTGTTCCCAACACCCCAATAATGCTATGCACACAGTAGGCTCAGAAATGCTTGTTATGGGAAAGAACAGCGGCTAGAAAACAACTTTTTAGGGCCCTGACTTGAAAAGGACTGAGTCTACAGATGAACCATCCTATTGATTATTTCTCCTTCTGAAAAGGAACAAAATCAAACCCCCCATCCATTTTACACTTTCTTTAAGCATAAGCTAAAATGATCTCCAATTCTGTGTTTCAAAGGGAACACTTTGGGTTGTATCTGTGAGCCCAGATTCACTTTAAATGTGTTGCTGCCTTTGTTCTAGACATCCCGAGAGGAGCTAACAATAGTGAGCCCGCCAGGCTTTGAGGACATGAATAAACTTGGTGTTGACAAGAGCTCAAAAGCGGAGCTCAAGAGCTGGCCCGAGGCATGTCTTTGTCATCTGGCTATTCAATTTGGGGATACAGGTGGTCTACCAGGGCGCTCTCACCCCTCTAGTTAACATGTTAAGCTTCCCCCTGGAAGTTGGGTGGCCTGTCTCCCCTAATCCTTTGCAAGCTACTGGAATACAAATGGTCTGTTTTTTTAATCACCACATCCTAGAGAGATGAAAATGCGGCCAGGTAACTTTTCATTTAATAGACTATTAGTAGTCGCAGTAATTATAATAAGAGTTGAATGAAACTGGTATAAACTCATCACAGCATTCTGAGGAGCCTCCTGGTGCGGAAACATTTCAATAGTTCCTTTGGGGAGCAGAAATCTTCCATTCACCGCGTATGTTCCTGTAAGATTAGTAGTTCATTTTGCCTGGGAAAGCTTTTCATTCAGGAAAGTACACCAGCTTCTTCTGCATTCTTAACTGCAACACTATAAATAACATCACTGAGTGGGGGGTGGGGGGAGGGAGCAGCTTGGTCAGTCAGCCCTCCCTGGGTGCTCACGGATCTGGTTCGATGGCTCCTTTACCCGGATACCTACTGCCCCACCCTTTCCTTCTGACCAAGTACTCTGCATATACTTAAAGATAATTGCTGGGATCCAAAAGTTAATCTCCTCCAGGGAAAACAAGTCTGATTGCTCCACTTCCCTCTGCAGGCACCCTGAATGCCTCTGGCTCCCCTGAGCAGGCGCAGTGGCATTTCAGCAAGCACCTGACCCCAGCTGAACATAACGGAACGGTGAGCTCAGAGTTCGGAAATGACCTACTTCTGTTTACACGGCCCAGGATCCCAACTTAGTCTGGGGTCAGGTATGTGGTAATCATTAAGATCACATTTGGTTTAGATTAAAAAAAAAAAGTTTTAAAACGGGGACTGCATAAAGAAGAGGTGGATGAAATTTCAGCTTTAAAAGATTTAGCTCTGGCTGGTGTGGTTCAGTGGATTGAGCACTGGCCTGTGAACTGAAAGGTCACCAGTTTGATTCCCAGTCAGGACACATGCCTGGGTTGCAGGCCAGGTCCCCAGTAGGGGGCGTGTGAGAGGCATCCCATCGATGTATCTCTCACACGGTGATGTTTCTTTCCCTTTCTTCCTCCCTTCCCCTCTTTCTAAAGATAAATAAATTTTAAAAACAGAGAGATTCACAGTACACAGGCTCTGCCACCAACTGCTTACTAGCAAGCAGCTCCATGGACAAAAACACCTTGTAAATCCCCTGTGACCTATTTCATTGTGTCACCAGGATAGGTCCCGGGTGGTTCCCTCCCCGCTTTTTAGCTCAGTCCTCTGGAGACCAGGCGTCTCACGAAACCATAATCAGCAAGGACTGAGCAAACAAGGAGGAACAGCCAGGCTGTTCCTCCATCATCTCTGGAGGAAACTGTTGTCAATGCTCTGTTCCCTCAGCTTCTCCTTGCCCACTGCTTTCTCTTATCCTTTGCCTATGCCCCCCTGGTCGCTCCCTCCCACCCCTCACCTGCCTAGACAGGGCACGTAAGGAGACAAGAAGGGCAGAACACTGTATGGGGAGGGGGTGCAGGGTGCCCTCTCTGAGTCAGGAAGGAGAGAGGGAAAACTCAGTGCTTCACAGGACAGTCCGGTTCCCTATGATGCACTCATTGTTTTCCATCTGCTGCTCTTCATGCCTTGAAAAACAGTATTTTTCTATGTCACTAAAAAAAGCATACAGTTAAAGAGCTGTGGCACTGCTCCTGGCCTGGGGTAAGCGACACCCTGTTGCAGAGGGTGAGTGGCACACCAGCTTGCACCTGGAGCTCTGTTCCCAGCTCCGTCCACACGGGTGTGCCAGGGAATGGAGTCCAAGAAGGATTAACAAGAAATGATCACCATCGGCCAGTTACTCATCCCTCTGACCTTTAAGGAAAAAACAAAAACAAAATAAAATGCACTTGAACGGCATCCCACGCCCTCACCTGTTTGGCCAGGATCCTTGCCGTGAGCCTTACAGTCTCAGAGGGACTCCAGTTCTCCCCAAAAACAACCATGGGAGAGCATTCCAGCTTGTGCATGGGCCAATCTTCTTTCTGGGAAGGTTAAAAAAAAAAGTCTGAACACACAGATACTGGAATGAAGTCTGAGAAGAGAGGATGCAACAAGTCCCCCTGGCTGAGGTCAAGTGAAATGTGTTTCCTTTTGGAAAACAGGACGATGCTCACAACAGCTGGAGATACAAAACATCCTTTAAGGTAGATATGGTTGCATAACATGCACTCAGGCCCGGTCAAGGTCGCCGGGATGAGAAAATTCGCTCTGTGTTTTTTCACGAGCGTCTCGCGTCTTTCTGCAGCCTCTCGCCATTCCAGACCACACGCCCACCTCGCTGTTACCCGTGGAAGCTGTGGAGGTGCCTCGGTGAGGCCTTGGGTCCAAGCCATGGATGCGGCCCTCTGTTCTGGCTCTGGTCTCATGTCAGGGCACACAACCGGGCTTGTGCCCAGCAACTCGTCCCCTCTGATAGGGACAGAAACAAAACGCAAGGGGGGTCCTCGTGAAGGGCCCTCGGGGAGTCTGCTGGGGGCACCTACGGGGAATATTTGGGCCTACGGACTGCCTGAAGACTCACTCGATAAAACGGGAAAATGGGTTTCCTCTCTCTGCCATGTCTTGAAGCTTCTATGTCCTGGTTGAGGGCGGAGGATACACACTCAGGACGGGAAGGGTGGAGAGGCCGTGGGGTCTGGGAAGACCGAGGGAGGTCAAGGACACGAGGTGCTGTGGACGCCTTGGGAGAAAGCGAGGAGGGGGGAGGAAGTGACCAGGGCAGCACTGGTGACAGGGTCGCTGTGGGGTGACTGAGAGGTGACACCGTGGAGGTCATTGCCGACTGTGACAAACACCAAGTGCGGCCGTGTGAGGGGGTGACAGGCTGCTGGCAGTGGACTCGGAGAGAGAGAGGGAGGGAGACATAGAAACGGGGAGACATGGGGGCTTTGCGGGGTGCAGGGTGGAGGGCCCATTTGTTATTAGGGGAACATCAGAGCACATTTGTGTACGGAAGGCAGTCTTCAGACGCTCTTCCTCCAGGTGGAGGTGGGTGCTGTCCGTTCCTCCTTCATGCTTTCCTCCTCAGAAATGGCAAGTCCCTTCTTTAGGATGCTCAGGCCAGGCACCTGGAGTCCCCCTGCCGCCTCAGTCTCCCTCACACCCTGCATTCAATGCTCTGTTGAACCACCGCCTCTCCCTGAGACGACCACCCTCACCTTCGACCCTGGACCCCCACTGACGGTGGCCAGCAGCGCAGCCAGCGCCATCCGCCTGCTCAACGAAACTCAGCTCGTGCCATCTCTGAGCGCAGAGCCTTCTGATGGCGTCTCAGCTCAGAGCAAAAGGCAGAGTCTGAGAGGACCTGGGAGGCCACACGTGAAGGGAGTTGCCCCCCCCACAACCCCCGCTGGCTCCTGACCACGTGGGCCCACACTCTCCTTGTGGTCGCTTGAGCAAAACAAGCGTGGTCCCGCCTTACGACCTCTCGAGAGTGCTGCATTTCCTGCCTGGAGCCTTCTTCTCCTAGACACCTGTATCCCCCTCCCTCACTCCATGTCTCTGCTCCAAGGGCACCTGTTCAGGACACCTGCCACGAACACCCGGCCCAAAGCAGCACTTCCTCCTTCCCCTTAGAACCTCCCACCACCCGATAAATTACAAACGTATCAGTTTCTGGCTTAGTATTCCTCCCCCCACTGAAGTAAAGGAACTTTGTCTCTTTTGTTCGCATCCGTAACCCTGGGACCCAGAACAGTACCCGACTTTTCCTAGGCACGCAATAAAACCGCTGAATGAATGAAGATGTCTCCCCACCCTCCCCTCCACCCCCTCCCATGAAGGAAGGACACAGTGTCACTCAATGATTTAATGCAGTACGTGACACAGACCCTTGTCTCAAGTTCTGGGCCAACACGTTTGCAGAGTTAAATAACGCCGTACCCAATATACCTGAGAGCAGGCAGAGAAAGAAAGGACAAGATTATGCGCAAGGGAAAAGGGGATCTGTTTATAGTGAAAGCCTAGAATAAGAGCACAGTGATGAGACCAAGAGGTAGGAACGGGTAGGCCCAGCTCCCTGCAGGCAAACCAGCTCCCTCCTCGGATGCAAAGCAGAGAGAGAGAGAGAGAGAGCTTCCAGCCCCAGGATACTGAGGAATAGGGGGAACACACCAGCTGGGGGCCGATGCGTAATTAACACCCTCGAACCAGTGTCCAGTGTCCACTATAACTCTGGGGTCTGTAAGCAAAGGCCTTCTTTACAGGACCTTTAAGCTGCTGGTTTTCTGCACTGGCTGGTGTGGCTCAGTGGTTTGAGCACGTGCCTGAGAACCAAAAGGCCGCTGGTTTGATTCCCATTCAGGGCACATGCCTGGGTTGTGGGCCAGGTCCCCAGTAGGGGCCATATGAGAGGCAACCACATCTTGATGTTTCTCTCCCTCTCTTTCTCCCTCCCTTCCCCTCTTTCTAAAAATAGATAAAATTCTAAAAAAAAAGATGTTGGTTTTCTGAATTGTAGGTGAGGTCTGTTGTTTAACAATAACGACCCCCTGGGAGATAGAAGTTTAATATTAACATTTCTTAATGTGATTTATTCATTATATATCAATATGCTTAGCACAAAATAAATGTTGCTATAAATAACACACCATGCTGACCTTTACTGATGTAAACGTCCTCAAACCCTGACTGCAAAGAACGCTCTGGGAGCTGGAGCAGAGAGCCGTCGGGCAAGACGGATGCCGGTCTGCGTCGGGAAACCTGCGTCCGGCTCCCGCTCTGCCGCGCAGCAGCTCTGGGACACGAGTCAGGCCTCTCGGTCCCTTTGCGGCCGAGGCCACGGCTGTAAATAACGTGATCCCTAAGGTACTTAGCAGGTCCAGAGCTCTGAGCCTGTGATCTTATACCTTCCAACGGCGATAATCAGATGCAAAGCTTGAAGACTACCGAGAAATTCGGGACCTTCAAAGGATAATCAGGCCTTCCTGTCACCGCACAGGGACCTGTGAGGATCGACTCCCCTCAACCACAAGAAGCACTCAGGACGGTGCCTGGCACACACACACACACACACACACACACACACACACAGCGCCCCCTGGGGAATGGTGGTAACTGCTCGGTGACGGGTTCCTTCCTTCCTTCCTCCCTTCCTCCCTCCCTCCCTCCCTCCCTCCCTCCCTCCCTTCGATAAGCTCAGCCACTGACCCTAGAGGCAGGGATGGGAGATGAAATCTTTGACTTTCTGTAGTCTGTGCTTTTATGAGACCTCGAGGTAGAAGCAAGAGAGCCCACGATATGACGCAATCCCACACAGCAGTTAAAGCGAGGGCTGGGCAACTTCCGGGAAGTGCAGCACCCGTGGGAGTTTCTTCAAGGGAACTTATCAGAGTAATGGCAAGTTTTCACTTTCCGTTGGAAAGTGATGGCCCGCATTATCTTAGAGAACCTGACAGAGGTAATGTGCCCTAGTTTTACACATAAGATGCTATAGACAATCAGCTTGGACAAAATAGGAAAGTTGGACTAGCCTTTTTTTTTATACATAGTATTAGCACTTTCTTTGCACACAGAGTGATTTTGCAACCCTTTATGCTTTTTAAAACATTTGTCAGTTTTTCTAAAACTTTTAATCCTATTTTTTCTTCAAAATTCAAGCTATTACTCCTGCCCTGATTGCAATCTTTATAAAATTTTATGTAAACTCGAATCCAATTTTTGAGAAAAATAGTATACAAATAAGTGCACAGGAAAGTTTCAGAGAGATGCATACCAAAGCTTTATTTGTGACTTTCTCTGGAAAGGTTAGATTATGGTTACCCTTTCTGTTTTTGCAGTCCACACTTTCTGAGTCTTCCATAAGAAGCACAGATTCTTTGTGCAATAAACTTAAACAAGTAAATTTATGTAAAAGTAAGATATGGATTCTTTTTGTACCTTTAAACTTCTAATTCATTTTCAGGCAGGGAACTAATGGCTCTGCATGAGTTTCCTTTCTGTGCATGGCCAAAAAAGCTTAAAGATGCATAAAGAGTTGAAAACTGTCTCGAGGTGCCCCAAATTTCCAACCCTGGAAGAGAAGAGTGGTTGTTGTGTCATCCAGTTGCCTGCAGAGCAAAGGACACATTGTCTTTCTGGCTCAGGCCACTGGATTTTTACTGCCAAGACCCCTTCCCTAATTCTCGCATTTGATATCTCTCTAGTCCTCATGGTGCCTTCAAATCAGACACAGCCCACTGGTACACAGGTCCACGGGCTTCCCTCATGTGTGGACGAGTGTGAAAATGCCATCCGATGTCTGCTTCCCACTGCCACTGCCTTCGAGAGGAGGAGTGCAAACGGAAGCAGGCACGCACTGACCAGCTCCCACTGCGATGACCGACACCGCTGGACCCTCCTCATGAGGACACGTGCTTTGTCTCGTGTTCCGTGTAAGAGTGATGGGGTGCACTCAGTCATCCATACACTTTTTCCTTCTCTGACACATGCAAAAACACTTCTAAACATTATTTAAAAATGAGTGGCTCCATTTAAGATGCTTTTGTGTTTGCGAGACCAAAGGGAATTGAACCCATGGAAGATGGAAGATAGGTTCCAAGGTGGAACCTATGACTCTGGCCCCATTCGCTCGTCACCCGTGACCACGACAGGGTCACATGACCATTTCTGGGACATTCTCTACACTTCCATTTTTTTCTGGATGATAAAAGTCAAGGACGTTCTCACATCTTTAGCCACATGCCCCTCACTCGTGCTTTTTTTAATCCCAGCCATGGCATGCCCCTTCCTACTCTCAAAAACACCCATAACCCCATCACCTCCATTAATAAAACACAATCAGCTTTTCTCCATTTGTTAATGTTAAGAAATAACACCCTAGAAAGTTCTACTCCCCAGTGATTGCTCTAAGACTATTGACTTTCTAAAACTATTCTCCTAAATACGTCATGGTGCAATTTAATGAAGTCTAAGTGAGTTAACAACACACTTAGCTTTCTAGGCATACCTATAAAGATAAATATAGTTCATTAAAACACACACAGATCACAAAACAAGCCTAACTAAAAAGGGATTTCTATTTCATTCATATTTCCCTCCCATTACCCTTTTATGCATCATCAATTAAAACCTTTCCTCTGGCAGGATCACGCTGAGTGAAGTGAAAGAAGAGGAGAAAGGAAATGGGACAAGACACAGCCAAACGGCATAAAATACAGCAAGACCCCAAAGCACTGATGTTAATGACAAGCGTCTGTGGAGAATGAACGTCGTGCCTGGGATCTCCTAAGATCCCGCACTCCCTGGAAAGAGGGATTCCTCCCTCAGGAGGAATGTGTGGCTGGCACTGTCTGGGAGATTTCTGGCCAAGCAAACACTGGAAGGGGCTCCTCCACTCAAGGCCACTTCTCTCTCTCTGACCCACTCCCACGGAGCCTCTCTTCCGAAGGGGCCCTGAGGGTCCCCACACAGTGTTGGGATGGGGTGACAGGGCTCCTTGGGTGGTCCAAGGCTGGCCCCAGTTCCACCACTGTGTGGCCTTAGGCAGGTCCCCCAGCCACTGTGGACATGGTTTTCTTATCTACGGACAGGCTGGACCTGAGAATCTTCATTCCCGTCCCACCCTCTGCTGGGAGGTACTGAGCCCCAGAGGACTGCAGGTGGGTGGGGCCTCCCTGTGACGAAGGCCCGGGTAAGGGACTAGGGACGAGGGCTAGGGTTTCTTAGGCGGGGAATCACTCAATCACTTAAGCAGCTTCCTCACAGTCTTAGTTGCTCTGGTTTCCAGTAGTTGTACCTCTGTCCTGTGGCAGAGCCCCCGCTTTGACCCCACCCAAGCATTCATTCCCTCAGGCGGAATCCTGTGGACAGTTTCTTAATCTGGAGCAAATGCCTCAGATTCCTCCCTAAGGCCTGTACCTACCCAGCAAAGAAGCAAAGCCCTTTCGTGCCAATGATTTCCAGGCACTTCCTGTTACTTAATCCTTAGGACGCTCTGTCTCATCACACCCACTGCCCTGCACGTACTCAGTTCTTCGGCACTAAAGGGTGGAAAAGGTTAGAGACCACCTGCCTCCTCTTCAACCACAGGAGACAGATGAAGCCAAAATGAAACTTACAGGTCGAGTCCAGCCTAGCACCCCTAGAAACAAGGGGCTTCGGGAGCTGTGTTATCACTCGTCATCTGAGAGGGTCCTCCGGGCACTAGACCCCTAACAGAAGCACAGAAGAACTGAGGTGCACAAGCACTCTCCAGCGCTGAGGGTGCCCGGGCCCAGGAACTGGGCGAGGGGCAGGGAAGACTCCACCTGTGCTGAGGTGAACACAGCAAGCTGTCCTGGCCTAAGGCCTTTCTTTGGCTGTGGTTTACCGTCATCAGACTGTACCCTCCATTCAGGGGTCCCTTGCTCACCAAGCAATCACACTATGATTTAACCACCCATACAATATGACTACAGGAAGAGAACCTACAGACTGCCATCCACCTGTTGTCAGATAATAAACAGGCACACAGGTTAGAGTTTTGGTCCCCAAGAGAGTGCGCCCCTCACTGGGTGCTCTTTCGTGAAGTTCTGAGTCTGCAAATCTGGGAGACCAGGTCCTGATTCCCAGGCAGGGGAACCACGAGGCCACCCCAAAACCCCAGCATGGACCGTAGTGATTCATAGAATAATGCCACCCAGTGAGGCATTATTAATTCACCGAGTGGGGAGGGAGAGAGCTTAGCAGCATGCTCAAGACACCCAGAGGAAGCTCAGCATCTCATGCATCCTGACGTCCCCTATTAATGCAGGGCTTGCAGTCAGAGAAATGAAGACTCATTTTGTACTGTGCTAAGCAGCAGCCGTACAGTGCATACCATTAGTGTTCCCAAGGTCTTACAATCCATTCTTTCTCTTAGCTTAAGGAAAAGCCCCCTTACCTCTAAAGTATGCCATACACTTTATCCTTTGCATAAACCTCAGCTTTGGTCCTGCCTGAGTTACTGCAACATTATTTTCCACAAGCCCTCACACCTGTACACAGTGTGAGTTTACACAGAACTTTCACATCCATCATATCACTTGGTCCTTACAATTCATTATGATGGGCACTGCTGTCCTTATTTACATTTGAAGGAACTGGGATGGAGGGACATCGTTGGCATTGCCAAGTTCACAGAGTTAGTGAATTGCAGAGTGGGGCCCGCGTCCTCCTGCTAGTCTGTGTCATATCATCTGAACTGCCCACGATTTACTACCTTGCTTCTCTAAAGAACCAGAACATAATGAGTTAACTTTTCCAGAAGTGTTTAGCTTAAATATAGAAACTGCTAACTTGTCAGGCCTAGAATCACATCATGGAAGTCCTAGGGCTCGCGATGCCTCCAACATGGCAGCAGTCTAACCACAGGATATTCTAGCCACACTTGGAGGGAGCCAAGTACAAGCTCCCCTCCTCAGAAGAGGGCACACTCCCCCAAAACTCAACGACAAGCCCATTTACATTCTCACTGTCGCCCAGGCCGACCACCTCTGGAAGCCTGCGGTGGGACACCCAGGGAGGCAGGCAGCGCGTGTGGCCTTCGGGGCCAAGGGAGCCACTCCCTTGCCAACGGCACAGCCTGTGCTGCATTCTGGCAAGGGCCCGCTATGACTGGAGTGCCACAGTCAGATGACATAAGGGCTTAGCAACCTCTCCCAGTGCCACATGATGGATGCTCTTTGGGGACATTCAGAGGCCAACTGCGCAGGGAGAGAAGGAGGAATCAGATAAAATAGTGGGTAATCGGGGTAGATGCAGGTAGATCAGGGTAGATGCGATCCAAGTCACTCCCTGTCAGCTGGAGACACTGTGTAACAGCACCAGCATTTCCCAAGGTGTATTAATAGGTTTCCATGTTTTAAAAAAATAAGACTGGAGAGAGTATACAGAGATCAAAGGTTACAGTCTCCCCAAATTTAGGTCGTCAGACCTTGGAACACTTTTTTCTGTGGAATGCCTATGAACATTTGGGAAACTGGTATCTAGCAGGAAAGTTTGGAAGACACCACATTAGTCCCTTGATGAGTCTGCAAGACTTCCTCCAAGCTCCTCCTTAAGTTTCCCATTCCCGTGGCACAGGAGCCCCTCGAGACTTATCCACCAAACCAGATGGGCCATGCTCTGCACGCAGCCAGCCTCCTGACCCCGCTCAGCCCCAGCTCCAAGTCCAAGTTTGGAGCAGCCACTCTCTGGCTACTCAAAGGCAGTGACAGGGACTCACCCAAGTCTAGCTGGAATCATGCTGGGCTCAAGCAGCCCAAGGGTGACATGTGGCCTGCCAAAGGGATTTATAAAAATACAGACCTACGAAGTTTAAAAATTTTAAAGACATCATTTTAACACTGCTCATCTGTCATCTCTGCACATTCCATCTGTTGCCGTTGGCCTTGCAGGTGGACTGTCGACCTTGGAAACAAACCTGCCCGTGCCCCACGTGGCTCTCCTTGTGTCTTTCCCCCTTCGCCTCCTGTTCCTCTTTTCAGTCCTACACGTGGGCCCCCAAATGTCACTGCCCTGGTCCTGGGCCAGCACCCAGGGGTGTCCAGCCACATTCTCCGCCACAGGGGAGCTTTCTGGCGCTGGCTGCAGGAGGACACGGGGGAAGCCGTGACAAGGAAGAGAAGGATGCTGGGGTCCCGATTTTCACAGGAAACGGGGCCCTCCCTGCCAGTTGGCCCGGCACCTACCTGACACTCCACATCGCAGTAAAATGCCTGCTTGCATCTTCCACATTTGGACAATCCTTCTTTCCTTAAAAACAGAAAGGGCACTGTAGTGGCAAGAGGCACAGACACGCGAGGCTGCACATTTTTATCACGCGACAATCAAAGCCATCTGGTCGGGAAGCAGAGCCAAGGTTCCTCTTACCTTCCTCTCCCACCGGTGAGTGGCATTTTCCCAAAGGAGGTTTTGACCGGATTCGGCCCTTGAGGAGGAGTGAGCTGGTCAAACGGCACACACTCTGCCATTCCCCTGGCCCCCTGACCCTGACAGCAAGAAGGTCACTCTCCGAAACGATAAGCAACGTGCTCTCGGACTCGTGCGCCTGGCTTGGGACACACAGCTGTCACCATCACCTGCGCTATTCCTCAGCGGTTTGGGGCAAGTCAAAGGCTCTTAGGTTCTGATTTCCTCGCCTGCTAAAGAGGGACAGACATCAGACCATTTTGGAGGCTTCACTCGATAAAGACGGGGGACGGGGGTACATTGCAAACTGCGGTATAAGTGGCAGCTTTACTATTCGGAAACACCAGTAAAACAGGAGATAAAATTGAGTATGTCAGTAACTCAAATGTCCAGAGAGCCACGTTGAGACTAATGCGACCCAGCAGTGGAGACACGCCCTTGAACAAAACATGACTGGATGTGGCTGGTCCACACACCCACTTTCTCAATGTGCTGCCGAGCGACCCTTCGGCCTCTTCCTAACGGGCAGCATTCCCTGTGCGCCGCCATACCATTCGCTTCCCATAAAGGACGTGGGCAGTGTAGCTTTCTGACTGCTGTGTGTCCGTGTGTGTGTGGCGTTAGCTAAGCCACAGCTTTTTCAAAAACTGTGAAGCTGCTGAATGAAACCACACACGACAGAACTCTTAAAAGGTTGCGTGGAGGTGGGGAACCACCATATCGTTTCAATCAGACCACGGTCTGTGGAGCGTCCTGTCTAATTCTCAGGCATGGCCCTGAGGCCAGCTTTCTGACCTGTGGCTCTGCCAACACCATGTGGGCCTTCTGCCACCGCCAGGGGAGCTGCGCTGAGCGGAGTCACCTCGTCGCCCCTCCCTGCAGCCTCCAGGGGAGCTGGTGTTCTAGCATGTGCACAGAATCACACTGCAGAAGCCTCCTCTGGTCCTTGTCAGTCAGTGGTAGTCCCCACACTACGCCCACGGAATCCAGAACGCGTGCCAAAAATGCTACTGTTGGAACGGAACAGGCCGCCTCGCTGTTTTCTTGACAGCGCTTGGATTCCAAGGAGCTGCCCGAAGAAGGGGTGGGCGAAAAGCACATCTTGCTGCTGAGGCATAAATAAACGTTCCAGGTCTGCACATCTCAATAGTTCCCAAAGGAACCCACCCACGGATGCAGCCGAGTGTGTTCTCTGGCCTGAAATACCCCCAAGACACTGACTCAAGGGCTCCAATCTCTGACTTTGCTTCTGGGAATATAAAACCAATGAGACGCGTGGTCCTTGCTCACTTGCACTTTCTAACTGGGGAAAAAGGACAGAGGTGCCCCTAGAAATAGCCCCAAAGGGACACATAAGCAAGTGCTCGGTGACAAGGGCCCTGCAGAAACGCCAAGGGGAGGGCAAGGAAAGACGGGCCAGGCCAGGGAGGAAACTTCCAAAGTTCTTCCTGAAAAGAAGTGTGTTTGCGAATGGATAAGGGGTGGGTCGATGCTACCCCGTAAAGATTTCTGAAGTCATTTGTTAATGTTCCTTTATGTGAGGGTGGGGCCCCAGAACCTCTGTAAGCTTGACTGAAGCTACCCACTCTTCCCACCAACCCACCTCTGCCCACCCCCAGAAATAACGGAAAATTCTATCGAATGTCAAGGGCTCATGAACCCAAAGCTGCAGGAGAGCCTCTGAAAACGCCCTGAAAGAAAAGATTAGGGAATTATCACAAAAGTATCTTTATGAACTCTACACCGTACAGGAAATCAAGGATTCCACAGGTTTTACAAAGGCCGGCAGTAACGTTAACACGAAACAAGCCTTGTCTGCAGCTTCAAGGTACGTCGCAGGGAGGGAAAAGCCAGTCAGGCTCTGGCGACCTAGGGAAGAACTGCACGGGATGCCCTCGAAATTGTAACTCTCCCAAAGGCCAGGCTTCCCAGCACAGCCAGTCACTACATCCACAGCCACAAACCACAAAGGAAAAGGCTAACTTTTACGTGTTGGCAATATGTTGCGTCACTTCCATTATGGATCCCAACGGTTCTCCGGGTGTGGTCTGCAGACCACTGGGGTCCCGAACACCCTCTCAGGGAGCTGGGGAGGTCAAGACCATTTTTGAAATAATACTACGGTCTTGACCTGGGTCTCAGTACAAACCGAATCGGTGGCACCAAACCGCCCCAGGGGTCATCGTCGTCTCCACGTCCACGCTTTCAGAGCAAAGGGGGGAGAGTCAGCTTCCCCCAGGACGTCCCCGGAAGAAGCAGTAACAATATTAATTTATCACATCTCAACTCTCCGCTATATATCTTGGTGATACGCTCTGAGGGAACCAGCAGAATGCACAGCATGACGCCTGCCTTAGGAAAAAGCCATTGGGATCCCTGGGGTTGCAAACAGAATGGGCCACTTTTTCTTGCATTTTTACTTGAAAGAACAACTTTAGACCAACTGTAGTTACTCAAACTTGAATATCTGGAAGCTCTGCTATTTAAATGAATGAAGTGAGCCTATCACTTCTAGGAAGACAATTGGCAATATTTGTTGCTGATGATAAAAACGGGCCTTTCCAGGAGAAACTAGAATTTTGGAAAACGTGTGTCTGCCACCCTGAGCTTGACGGTCTCTGATCTGATGAGATTACGGTTTGTGATGGCTTCCATCTGGTTTTATGAAGTGAGTCGGCTTTTAGAAGCGCTGTCGGCCTTCTTGAACCAGTATTTTCTAAATGTCCAGTGTCTGATGTTTAGGCACACCCAAAAGAGCCATTCAAAGTACCAGACAGACCAGGGGATTTTAATGTGTCAGAATACGTGCAGTTTACAGACACGGCTTCAGGATGCAAGTGACAACTAACCCGTAAGATAATACCACCTGTAGAGTTTTAGTGCTGAATCAAGCAAAATCCACAATTAACTGATAAGGCTATTGAAATACCCCTGCCTTTCCAATTACATATCTAACTGAGGGTGGACTCTCTCCACATACTTCAGCCCAAACTATGTAATGCCTCAGACTGCATTCAGAAGCATATTTGTGAATCCAGCTGTCTTCTGGAAATCCAGACATTAAAGATATTTGCAAAATTATAAAGCAATACCGCTATTCACTAATTCTTTTGTTTTGGAAAAGAGTTCTCAAAAAATATGTCAACAGAGATGGTTGTTGTCTAAATGAAGGACATAATTTTCTCAGTTTTCATTTCAAATCTGGTAAATATTGATAAATATAACCCATGTGAGCAAATGCTCTTTGGCACTCTCAGATTTTAAGAGTACAGAGAGGGCTCTAAGACCAAAAAGTCTGAAAATGGCTGATCTATCTTAATGATTCCATCAGCTCCATGAAGAAGATCCCTATTTTTCAAATGAAGATAACGAGGATCCCACAGGTGAAGAAATATGCACCCTAGTGCGGTCATTCACGAGTAGGCAGCAGAATCCAGATTCACACATCTGGGTGCACGTTTTGTCTTCATCATGCACAAATATCTTTCCTTGAGTAGTCTGACAATGATCCAGGAGCACATATACCAAAAGCAGAATCAACCTATGTGTTTGGATAAGCCAACAGCAGTAACAAAACATAAGTAAGGGCATTCTTTCCTCTGGTCTGCATTATACCCCAGCTCCATTGGTATCCCACTGATGTTACTTCGAAGATGCAAAGGGAAGGATCCAGGATCATTTTTCAAAATGAGATTTGGGGAGGGAACACTTCCACAAAGAGGGTCCCTCAAGCGTGACATGGGAATTGATTTCACTTGGCATGGGTTGGAATTAAATAAGGACTGATTCTGTAGTTAGTGCAAAGAAGGTCCCTGCCTGTCACTCAGTGCCTGTCACTCAGTATGTGTGGTGCGTCTAAGTGTTCCTCAGACAGCCACCGGGCGAGTCCACACCAGATCAGGTCCTCTGAGAACCGGGTGATGGAACACTGAAGCTGTCAGGCTGACTTCACTGGATGTTTGCTTCTGGCGTCTGCTACCTGGTTATCTGTGGATGTTCTTAGATCCCCGGGGGCCAGGATGCCTCCTGAGTGCAGAAGGAGAAAAAGTAACCAGTTACTGATAGTGGACAACAAAAGAGTCTACTCTGATCTGCTTCGGTGTGTGCAATTCCAGGTGAAGTGGGGCAGGGTTGGCAGGGGATTGCAGTTGAAACTATCCTGAAGCATGCTTTGGTTCTTTTCACAGCCAGGGAAAGATGTCGACTTTTCATAAGTCCACTGGTTGAGACTCAAACTAAAATTTGCTGAGCTGGTACCTGCATTGTGTGTGCATGTGTCGGGGCGAGAAAGAAGGAGAGAGAGAGGGGTCCAGTGTGTGACTGTTGCTGACTGAGAGGTTTAGCCAGAGAGAAACTTCATATGGGGTATCCCCTTTCAGCGGAGGCATATACAAGGCATTTGGCATAAACTCTGTTCCTACAGAAGACACAGCTGTAAATCTTTCATTTGCCATGTAACTTGATCAGAAGTATCTAGGTTTGGGGAAAGACTGCAAAACAAAGAAAATAAAATCCTCTTCAAAGAAAGATCCATAAAGGTCACTGGCAGGAATGAACTGAAATGTAAACTGATGAAACAACCCCAGAGAAGTGGAATTCAAAGAGAGTGAAGGGAGAGTCTCTAGGAACCTCCCAGAGTGTCTCACCCTTGGCGGCCCTTGCCCTTCGGGGCTGGGGTAGGGCCCAGCCGTTCCCATTTGATTGGCCTGTGTGGGATCTTTAGAAAGCTCCCCACGAGATTCTAATGTGCTTCCAGGGTGCCTAGGCCCATGGTCATCCATTGGGGTGGAGTGCTTTTCGAGGGCAGAATTTGTTGACATGTTGAAGCATCCTTCCCTGCAATTCAGATTTTTTTGTTTTTACAATGTAACCTGTCTTAGCAATGAATGACACAACGGGTAGAGTATTAGGTGGTTTGGCTCCCTTGATGATGGCTGTTCAGGAGACTGAAGTGGCGGACACCGTGTTTTTGAACCACGGCAAGATAGTATTCTAGAAGGCAGAAAGGAGTTTTGAAAAGACAGCCTCGGCTTTCTGTCCACCTCCCTCTGCTACCCACTTCACAATTTAGGCTGAATCCCACCTCCCTTTGTGAATCCTTTTTCCCTTCGGGTGCTCGAGGCTCCAGGTGAGCTTGGGAAAAGCGCTAGTCCTTTCTGAACCTGTTTTCTCCACTGTAAAAATGGAGTCTCTGCCTCACAGGTTTGTTATGAAAATTAAATGAGAAAACACAAGTTGACATTGACCGGGACTATACTTTTAATGAGCCTTCAGTTTTTTTTTAAAGTGAAGTCAACTACGGAAATATCTTCAGTATGCCCTCACCCAGACTCATATTTAGAGGATTTATGTTTCTAAAGCCTTTGTTTTATGGGCAAACA
>PVIA01011274.1:0-45575 GCA_004024845.1 Tonatia bakeri
AGGGAGGGAGGGAGGGAGGGAGGGAAAGGTAAAAGGGGGGAGATAGTATGCACTAAATTAAAAGTCAATAAAACTTCAGCCCTTGTTTCAGCACTACCACTAAATCATTAGTGTGACTTTGCCAAATCACTTAAGATTTCCAAAATTACAGCATCGAAGGGTATATTCTCAAAGGTTTCCACGTGTTCTAAAACTGTATGCCTTGATAAAATAATTAAAGCTAAATCATTAGTTGTACTGCCACAAAGATTTTAAATCTACAGCAAAAGACTTGTTTTCTTCATAATCAGAACAGACAAAAACCTGCATTTAAAAATTTTCTGATGCTTTCTCTCATACATTAGTAGTTTCATTAGAAAGCAAGAACAGGCAGCGCTACTTTGAACAAAGAGATTGCTAATTGCTCATACGTAGACTGTATGAATAAGAGAGCTTTATCAATTTAAATCCACAACAACATTAGATTAGTAGTTTCCTAAGGTTTTTTTTTTTCAAAATTAAAAGTATGAAGTTAAAAAAGAAGTTTTCTTGAAAGTCAATTACTGAAGCATTTTAGTCAATGTGAATATTGTCCTAACTCAATCCTCCTAACAGGCACTATTTGCTCATAAGCCATAAAATGTTCTTTGCAATGAAAGATTCTTACCTACTTAGTAAAAATGCTTTAAAGTAATTGTTAAATGGTTTGATGCATTAAATAGTTGAGTACTATGACATGACATTTACTGTTTTTTAATGACTCTACCATTTTCTTAGCAGATGATGCAGAACTGATTATAGCTAGTATAATAATTTAATCATGAAACACAAACGATGACTAGGTTGTAATAGCCTGACCAGTTTTCTATGGTTTACAAAACCAGACTTAATAATTGTCTTTAATGCTTTTGAGTGTATACCTGTATTCTTCAAAAGATAGAGTTCCAGAGATCCTTAATTGGTTTTAATATTGCAGTTTTTAGCTGGCCCTCATATTTGAATGTGGCCAGGTATCTGTAGGTACTGGCTATTAACACATAGGTATCTGTACACACTGGCTATTAACACATAAGATGAATTGTTATCCAATTATAAAAGTAAATTTTTGTGACAAATTTGGGGACCTTTACTTCAAAAGAGAGGTTATACCCTTTCCCTTCCCTCCCTCTAGTGCATGGAACTTGGATGTGATATCTGAAAGAGTACTTGTAACGCTGGAGGATGAAGACCACATGGCCAGCGTCACTTGATAGTAAGCTGATTGAAGTCCATTTTCTTGGTGACTTCACAGAGCCTCTGCATGAACTCTGAACTGCCTACCTCTGTTACATGAGAAATGAAGACATTTCCATAGTTATTTGAGTTTTCTTTTCTATGCAACTGAGCCTACGCTTAACATAAGCATTTTGTGAGATTAGGAGTTTGTTTTAGTTCCCACTAAATGCATGTATAAAATTTCTTAAAATCTCATGAAAAATAAATATATACAAGGCCTGACAGAAGTAAGGCTTGCTTGCATGTGATTGGTAGGGTAATAATCTGGGTGTAATAATTTATGGTTTTAATTTAAACATTTCACCTAAAATGTCATATGGTGTGCTTGAGTATGATATTATTATGTTACAGAATTACATGCTTATGATTTTGTAATAAAAGATTTTGCAATTAAAAAATGGGGCTTTATTTGTGCCAGATCTTGTATATACCATTAGATATTGTCCTTTGTGAGGTAAACTATATAACTGGTTTTTTAAAATTTATTGTGAATGTTGTGATTTATGTGTGAATATACTGAGAGCAAAAAACAGTAAATGGAAATGCTAGGTATTATATGAAGTACATACTTCAAAAAATCCAGTTCATTTTAATGATACATATTTAAAACATAATTTAGAACTCAGAGTGATTTACTCTCTTTTTCAGTTTTCTAATTGGAAACACTATGAAATCATGCCAGTGATGAACATACAGAGCTAATTAATAACTGTACACTAAGTTAAAGAGTTCTCTACTAACATAGAAAAGAAACTGAAAAACAATCCACTTAAAACAAAGTCAACGCACAAACATTTGGAAACAATTTATATTTAAGTACAAAGGAATTCAAATTAAATATTTACTAATAGATTAAGTTATACATATAGAAATATCTTTTAAAAATGGTGCTTACTAATCACTTTTGAAGTCTAAACAATGTAACTAGCACTTACTCTGTGCCAGGCAGCATATGATTTTTTCATAACCCTAAAATATCCTTTCCAGCAGATTCTATAATAATCCCATTTTAAAGATGCAGAATCTGGTTTGCAGTTCTTCTCTGAATGAGTGAAGTGGGAAGGGCGTGGGAGAGCTAGTGGAGCTCTTATGTCTTTTATCAGAAAAGGGGAACCCTAACCATTAGCCTACACTATCTACAAGGACAATGATAACAAGATATAATATATGTAGTTTTCTCTTTATGTCTTCCCCACCTCTAAGATCATCTTGCACTTTGATAGATAAATAGTAACTACAATCACAATTATAATAGGAATTTAGTTTTAATGAATTTACCATATAAAGTTTCAACTAATGTAAGAATTCTTAAAAATCTATGATTTGTGAGTTTGCTTAAGTATGTCTTTACATAACCCTTTGTTAGGATGTTGGCATCTGTTTCAATTCAAACTGCTTATTTTCTATTTGACTCTGCATTTACAGTAACACAGTAACTATTATAGCTGTATTTCCTGGAAAAATATAGACCCAAAGAGAAACCCATTAGTGCTGATGGAAGTAAAAAGGAAGTGAAAAGGTCTAAGAAAATTATCATTTTTAAGTAAAAAACATGTTAGATAATGTTCAGAATGTTGAATTGAGCAGAGGCTCTGACCTCTGATTGAATTGGTTCATTTTATGTTCTACATAGAAACAAGAAAAGGAAGTGTATTAAAATGTTTCAGGAAGTGTTCTAGCCAGTGCAAAAAATAACTTTCATAAGAGAAATTATAGGTTATGGTGAGAATCAGTGAAGCTTGATTTTATAATAATTTTAGCTGCTCGGAACATAGTAAATTTTGTTTTCTTAAATTAAGTGTGACTGATGTCATGAGGCCCCATAGATATTCCATAAACTGAAGTTCTAAGTTTAGGATTTAATTTTTAAGTTTCTATTTTTATGGAAATGATAACATACATCCTTTCTCCATGTTTCTAGTGAGTTGGAACATGCCATATTAGCAATTCAGTACTTATCAAAAGCCATGACTATTTTTAAAATTAAATCAGAAGCCACACTTTTACTAGTTATCATCTTCATTTGAGAAAATCTACATCTACCTCTGTGTTGAAACAGCTTTATATAAGAATTATTTAGAGATTTATAGGTGTGGTAGAGTTAGTTGTTCTAATATTATTTAATTCATTTGTTCTGTTTACATCCGTGTTTAATTTTTTTGTGATGTAGCAATACAATCACATAATGATCTGCAGCTCCATGACCAACTTAGCATTGGCAGATAGTGTTGGTTGTACTTATATTATCAATATTCTAACTTGACTCAAACAACCAGCTGAGTCTAGAATCATATGAATCAAATGCTATTGTTCTAAATGACTGCTAATAATAAAATACCTGTTCATATCATGTGATAGAAAAGTTTCAGGATAAAATCCCCAAAATCTTCATAATGTAGATATTTGTTACTGTATGGATTTTTCCCTATAGGTTAATGATAAACACAGAAACTTCATTTTACCACATTTCACAAATTATACAGGCCTTAGTAAGCTCTCCACCAGGCATCTAAAAATGTTGTGACTCCAAAAACTATGTCATTTTTAAAAGAACGTGGCTAAGAGAATCAAGATTATAACCTCAAAAAGTGAATGATTAATCCACCTTTACCATAATCATGAATTCACAGATGCAAAATATCTTAAGAATACATTATTCATGAGAAACTATCAAACCATATGTAGCTTTTATATTTTTAAATTCTGAATTGAAAAAGATTGACCATTGGTAAGATTTTTCTTGAGAATCTTATTGATTCTCAATAGATGTTCTGATAGTATTTGCAGGTACTCTTTTATAGTGTGAAAACTTAGAATGTTCTATAAGATGCTCCTTTCTCCTTGCTGAAATTATATCTAAGTTTCTGTTACTTTCTGTTTTTTCTAAATTTTAGATTTCTAGTGCAAATTCCATAAAATCTAAAAATATTACAAAAATTAGATTACAAAGGCAACCATGTAATAGTTCCAGCTTCCCATAACTATGCGGAATAGTACTAAACTAATTCTCCAATACTGATGCACTTTGCATAAGCACACAGAAGAATTTCACAAATAATAATCAATGCTCAGCTTTTTGACCCAGATATCACTCTTTTACTTTGTTATTTTTAATAGGACCATGGTTTTTAATAGTAATAACTAACATTTACTATATAGTCAGTATGATTGATTCTACATTACTTTAAGCATATTAACTCAGTGAACTAAATTAGCAGAATTTGGTAATTAAGTCAGTGAATCTTTACAACAAACATAAAGAAAGCATTATTGTCTTCATCATCATTATCATATAGGTAAACAGAAGCAGAGAAACCTTAAATAACTTGATGAAAGTCATACACGTTTCTGTAGTAAAACAGATTTGAATACTGGAATCGTATTTCGAGTCCTTGGGGCTGATACTCTTTAATTTTACAATAAGAAATTAAAAACTCAACTATAAAAAGGGACAAATGACAGTGGACCAGAGTAGTGGGACCACAGCACCTGGAGAAAACATAATTCTTTGAAAGGGACAGCTGCTAAGCAGCTCCAGCCAACCATTGCCATATAGAAATGTACTAGGTCAGGATTTCATTTTATCCTATTTAGAAGCTAATAAGCTAGCCAGTTACTATTCCATGATTCTGGCAAACACAATGAGATTTCTGGGTCAGAGACAAAGAATTTCATTACTCAGGGCACAGCAAGCAGCATAATTATGAGCATATTTTTGTCAGTTCCCCTTCCTTGTCTCATTAGGATGCGTCCTGGCCCAGATTTAACATGTGTGGTTTCTAAATGATGCATGCATAACTACTTATACAAAAGAAAGCTATTCAGTCACTAAAAATCTTTACTTTTTATACCTATAATTGCATAGATTAAGTGACATTTTCCAGACAGCCATGACTTATAAATCAATAAATATCAGACTTATTTATGATTAGCAACCTTGACAGACCAGGTACCTTTTGCTATACCAGCACTCCATAGTTAAGGACTCTGTCCCTGGGAAATGCCACCAGAGTGATTGCCTGGATGTTTATTATTAACATGTTTACAAAGAGATTTCACTAGAAGAAAAATCATATATTCATATTAATAGAGGCACAGAAACACTTGACAAAATTCAATATCCATTTTTTTAAAAAGCTCTTTATTTTAGTATGCTAGAAATAAACAGGAAATTTCTCAACTTGATAAAGAACATCTGCAAAAAATACCTGCAAATAACTTCACACTTAATGGTGAGAAACCAGAAGGTTTTTCCCTAATATTGCAAATAAGAGATGGATGTTCCTGCTTACTACTCTTGTTCAATATTGTACTTGAAGACATAGTTAATGCAATAAAAAAAGAAAAATAGGTAAATGAATACTGTTTAAAACAAAGGACATGAAATTATCTTGTTGTAACATAATTTTTTACCTATGTAAAAAACCTTGGAGAATCAACAAAAAAAAATTCTTCTGAAATTAGTGATTATAAAGCAAGGTTGTAAAATACAAAATTTAAATTTAAAAGTCGATTGTTTTCTTACATGTAAGCAAGCAATAGAATTAAAAATTAGCCCTGGCTGGTGTGGCTCAATGGATTGAGTACCAACCTGCAAAACAAAGCATCACAGATTTGATTCCCAGTCAGGGCACATGCCTGGGTTGTGGACCAGGTTCCCTGTAGGGGGTGCTCAAGAGGCAATCACATATCGATGTTTCTCTCCCTCTGTTTCTCCCTCCTTCCCCCCTCTAAAAATAAATAAAATCTTTAAAAGAGAATTAAAAATTTAAAGCAACACTATTTACAAATACCCTGAAAATCAAGAACTTAGATATATCTCTACCAAACATGTATAAGACCTATACGAACAAAATTATTTTTAAAAAATCTTATTGTTACTCAATTACGGTTGTCCCCATTCTTCTCCCATTACTCTCCTCTGCCATGCCCACCCACTCTCTCCCACATTCAATCTTCCCACCCATTATCCTTGTTTATGGGTTCCTTATACATGTTCATTGACTTAACCCCTCTTTCTGTCCTCTGTTACCCCCTTTCCTCCTCCCCTCTGGTCACTGCCAGTTTGTTATTTATTTCAATGTTTCTGGTTCTATTTTTCTCTCTTGTTTGTTTGGTTAATTAGGTTCCACTTATAGGTGAGATCATATGGTATTCGTCTTTCACCACCCAGCTTATTTCACTTAGCATAATAGTCTCCAGTTCCATGTATGCTGTCACACAGGGAAGTAGTTCCTTATTTCTTTCTTCAATGTAGTATTCAATTGTGTAAATGCACCACAATTTTTGACCCACTTATTTACTGATGAGCACTTATGCTGTTTCCAGTACTTGGCTATTATAAATAACCCTGCTATACAAATTAGGGTGCATAGGTTCTTTTGAATTGATGTTTCAGCATCCTTAGAGTATAATCCCAGCAGTGAAATTGCTGGGTCAAAAGGAAGTTCCATTTTTAGTTTTTTAGGAAATTTCATATTTTTTTCTACAGTGACTGCACCAGACTGCATTCCCACCAACAAGGTACTAGATTTCTCTTACTTCACAACCTCGTCAGCATTTGCTATTTGTTGATTTGTTCATGGTGGCCATTCTGACTGGTGAAGTGATATCTCATTGTGGTTTTAATTTGCATCCCTCAGATGGCTAGTGATGCTGGCCATCTTTCATATGTCTCTGCACCCTCTGTGTTTCCTCGTTGAAGAAATGTCTGTTCAGCTGCTTTGCCCATGTTTTAATTAAATTGTTTGTCCTGGTGTGGAATCATGTGATCCTTTATATATTTTGGAGATCAAACTCTAGTCCATATCATTTGCAAATATATTTTTCCATATGGTTGATTCCCTTTTCAGTTTGCTGATGTTTTCTTCAGCCATGCAGAAGCTTTTCAATTTGATATAGTCCTATTTGTTTATTCTCCCCATTATATCCCTTGCTCTAGGGCAGTGGTGTCAAACTTATTTTCACCAGGGGCCACATCAGCCTCATGGTTGCCTTCAAAGGGCTGAATATAATTTCAACTCCTTAACAATTAAAGAGTAGTTACATTTATACAGTCCTAAAATTATTTCAGCCCTCTGAAGGCATTCATGAGGCTGATGTTATCCCCAGTGAAAATGAGTTTGACACCCCTGCTCTACAGGACATATTGGTGAAAATATTGCTGTGTGGAATATCTGAGATTTCTCTCCCTGTTCTCCTCTAGGCCTTTTATGGTGTCATGACTTATATTTAAGCCTTTTGCTCATCTTGATTTTAGTTTCGTGTATGGTATAAATTGGTGGTCTAGTTCCATTTTTTCATGTACCTGCCCAGATCTCCCAACACCATTTGTTGAAAAGACTAATTTTACTCCATTTTATGCTCCTACCCTCTTTGTTGAATAACAATTGGCCATGGGGACATGGGTTTATATCTAGGCTCTCTATTCTGTTCCATTGATCTATGTGTCTGTTCTTATGCTACTACCAGACTGTTTTGATTACAGTGGCCTTGTAATATAGTTTGATATCAGGTATTGTGATCCCTCCTACTTTGTTCTTCTTTCTCAAAATTGCTATTCAGGGTCATTTGTGGTTCCATATAAATTTTTGAAATATTTATTATATATTTGTGAAATAAGTCATTGGTATTTTAAAAGGGATTACATTGAATCTATAAATTGCTTTGGGTAACATGGACATCTTAATGATGTTAATTCTTTCAATCCATGAACACAGTATATGCTTCAATTTATTTGTGTCTTCCTTAATTGTTTTCTTCAGTATTTCATAGTTTTCTGAGTATGGATTTTTTACCTCCTTGGTTAGATTTATTCCTAGGTATTTTATTTTTCTTGTTGCTGTAGTAATGGGATTTTCCACCAAATTTCCTTTTCTGATATATCATTGTTGGTATACAAAAATGACTTCAATTTATGAATATTGATTTATATCCCACTGTTTTGCCAAATTCACTTATTAGGTCAAGTAGTTTTTTAGTGGAGTCTGTAGGGTATTCTCTGTACACTATCATGTCATCTGCAAACAATGACTGTTTTACTTCCCCCTTTCCTACTTGGATGACATTTCTTTCTTTTTCTTGTCTGATTGATGTGGCTAGAACATCCAATGCAATCTGAATAGAAATGGTGAAAATGGATGCCCTTGCCTTGTTCCTGATTTTAGGGGCAAAGCATTCAGTTTATGCCCACTGAGTATTATGTTGGCTGAAGGTTTCTTGTATGTGACCTTTGTTATGTTGAGGAATGCTCCTTCTACTCCCACTTTGCTGAGTGTTTTAATCATAAATGGGCACTGTACTTAATCAAATGCTTTTTCTGCACCTACTGATATGATCATGTGATTTTTGTCTTTCCTTTTGTTTATATGATGTATTATGTTTATTGATTTACAAAAATTGCACCATCCTTGCATCCCTGGCATGAATCCCATTTGATCATGGTGTATTATCTGTTTAATGTATTGCTGGGTGTGGTTTCCTAACATTTTTGTTGAGGATTTTAGCATCTATGTTTATCAGAGATGTTGTCCTGTAGTTTTCTTTCTTTATCTGATTTTGGAGTTAGGATGATGCTGACCTCATAAAAAGAGTGTGGGATTCTTCCCTCTTCTTGGCTTTTTTGGAATAATTGAGAAAGATAGAGGTTAGCTCTTCCTTAAATGTTTTATAAAATTCTCCTGTGAAACCATCCAGTCCAAGGCTTTTGTGTGCCAGAAATTTTTTTTATTACTGCTTCAATTCCACTGGCTGTTATTGATCTATTCAGGCTTTCTGCTTCATCTTGACTCAGTTTTGGAAGATTATATGTTTTTAGAAATTTTCCCATTTCACCCAGGCTTTCAAATTTCTTGGCATATAGTTGTTCATTGTGATTTCTTACTGTCCTTTGTATTTTTGTGGTATCAGTTGTAATTTCTACTCTTTCATTTCTGATTTTATTTATTTGGGTCCTCTTTTTTTTTCTTAATGAGTCTGGTTAAAGGCTTATACATTTTGTTTATCTTTTCAAACATGCAGATCCTGGATTTAATGATTTATTGAATTGTTCCTTTAGTCTCTATGTCATTTAATTCTACTCTGAAAGTGATTATTTCATTCCTTCTACTCAGTCCAGGCTTTGTTTCTTATTATCTCTCCAGTTCTTGTAGATGTAGGGTTAGGTTGTTTATTTGAAATGTTTCTATCTTTTCTAGGTAGACCTGTATTGCTGTGAACTTCCCTCTCAGGAATGCCCTTGCTGTGTCCCATAGGTTTGGGGCTGTCATGTGTTCATTTTCATTTGTTTCCAGAAACTTTTTAATTTCTTCCTTAATGTCATTGTTAATCCATTCCTTGTTTAATAACACATTATTCAGTCTCCATGAATTTGTTTTTTCCTTGAGGTTGGTTTCTAGTTTCAGCCACTGTGGTCCAAGAAAATACTTGATATGATTTCAATTTTCTTGAATTTGTTGAAGCTTGTTTTGTGTCATATCATATGGTTTATCTTTGAAAAGGTTCCATGTACATTTGAAAACAATATGTATTTTGCTTCTCTAGGGTGAAAGGTTCTGTATATATCAATTAAATCCATTTGATCTAGAGTGTCATTCAATGCCACAATATCCTTGTTCATTCTTTCTTTGTCTATCAGTTGTTGACAGTGGGTAATTACTGATTAGTAACATAGCCTTAAGCTATAATCATAATCCTGGCTTAAACACTGCAGGGTATGCCAGTACAATTCCTGTGGGCAAGGCTATTGCTTGCCCTCGGGCTGATGTCACTTAGAGGGGAGTGGTCTATCTCAGCAAGATGGCTCCAGTGACTCAGCACTGAGATCCTGATAGCTTCTCTCTCAGTTCTCTCCCCAGAGTCTCCATTCCCAGTCTCTCATCAAGCATCTCTAGTCCACTCTCCCTGCTCCCACCTTTGTCAGAGCCCAGGGTAAGTGGCTGCATATGGAAATTTATGCATGGACCTTTAAAAGACTCTCTGCATCTCCAGCTGTCCATCTCTGGCAAAGAGATACCCTGTTCCTTTTTGCAGCTAGATGTTATCTGTGTACTTTTTGGGCTCTTGTCCTGTAGGTTGGGGATCCCAGATTGGAATTTAGATCCCACCCTACTCAGAGGAAGCTCCCCAGCTGCTGAAATATCCCTCTGGCAGTTCAGCTGCCGCCCATGGGAGACCAACTAGCCTTCTTGAGTCTCCTTGGCACTCCCTACCAGTCACATTGTGCTGAACTGGTTTCCTCTGTCTGTCCGTGGTTATAAGGCTTTTCTCCCATTATTGTTCAGTTGTTTATTCCAAGATGATTTCTCCACAATTTAGTTGTAATTGCAGATTTCTCCTGAAAGGAGGTTAGTGTAATTTCCACTCACTCCTCTGCCATCTTGGATCTCAGAAAACTACAAAATTCTGATAAAGAAATTAAAGCTAATAATAAATAAAGAAGTATTCCAAGTTAACAGATAAAACGACTTATTATTAAGATGTAATTTTTTCCAAAGTGACCTATAGTATGAATCCATTCACAATCAAAACTTCAGAAAGTTATTTTATGGATATTAAAAACCTAATCCTAGAGTTTATATAGAAAAACAAGAGACAGAATATATAGAATAGGTTATACAAAATAACCTAGACAATACTTAAGAAGAACTAAATCAGAGAACCAGTGTTACCAGACTTTAACCATAACTGCCAGAGAAATGCAAATTAAAACCATGATTAGATATCACCTCACACCTATCATCAATAAATCCACAAATGACAAGTGTTGGTGAGGATGTGAAGAAAATGGAATCCTCAAGCACTATTGGTGGGAGTGCATATTGGTGCACCCACTATGGAAAACAGTTTGGAGTTTACTCAACAAATTAAAAATTGATCTGCTTTAGGTTCCATAGTTTCCTCTACTGGGGATTTACCCAACACTAATTCAAAAGAATATGCACCCCTATGTTCCTTTTAGCATTATTTACAATAGTCAAAATATGGAAGCAACCTGAGTGCCTCATCTATAAATGAGGGGATAAAAAAAGCAATGATACCTATATACAATAAAATGTTAAACCATTTACAAAAATGAAATCATCCCTGGCTGATGTGACTCGGTGGATTGAGCACAGGTCTGTGAACCAAAGGGTTGCTGGTTTGATTCCTAGTCAAGGTATATGCCTGGGTTGTGAGCCAGGTCCCCAGCAGGGGGCATGAGAGTGGCAACCACACATTGATATCTCTCTCCCTCACCTTCCTCCTCCCTTCTTCTAGGTCTAAAAATAAATAAATAAAATCTAAAAAAATCATATTTAAAAAAAAAAAGAATGAAATCTCACTATTTGTGACAGCATGGGTGGACCTAGAATGTGACATGTTCAGTGAAATAAGTCACTCAGGGAAAGTCAAATACCATATGATCTCACCTCTATATGCAATCTAAACAACAAAAGAACAAAATTAGAACAGATTGATGGACTCAGAGAATGAACTGGGGGCAGGGGGTGTGGTTGCCAGGGGAGGGAGCCATTGTAGAGGGCTAAGTGAAAGAGGTGAAGGGATTAAGAAACACATTGGTAGTTACAAAACAGTCATAGAGATGTACGTAAAGCATAGGGCAGGGGTGTCAAACTCATTTTCACCAGGGGCCCCATCAGCCTAGTAGTTGCCTAGAAGGGCCAAAAGTAATTTTAGGACTGTATAAATATTTATAAACTAGTCCTTAACAATTAAGCGAGAGCTTGGTGCTATTGCCTGATAAAACAAGGTGGAGGACCAGATTCAGCCCCAGGCCTTGTGTTTGCCACCTGTGGCATAGGGAATATAGTCAATAATATTGCAATAATTATGTATGGTGCCACTTGGAGTACTGAAAATATCAAGGGGAACATTAAGTAAAATGTATGACTGTGTAACCACGAAGTTGTACACCTGAAACCAATACAAAATAAAATTGAAAGAAAGAAAGAAAAAAAGAATAAGTGAGGAACCACTGTATGTTGAATTTAAATGTTATTTTCTGATTAGTTATATTTCTGAAATAAACACAAACACTTTGATCCCTTTTAAAAATAAAAATAAATTGAAATTGTCAGTGCATCAAAAAAAACTGACGATAAATGCTGTGATCAAAACAATGTGGTATTGGCAAAATAACAAATCAATAGAACAGAACACAGAGCCCCAAATTGACTCACACAAACAGAAACTACTGATCTTTGGCAAAGGAGCAAATGCAATTCAATAGAAAAAGGATAATTTTCTCAACAAATGATGCTGGGACAAGTTAAACATCCACATGAAAAAACAAAAGAGACTGTACACATTTTACAAAAAATAACTTGAAATGAATTATAGAACTGCCTGTAAAAAAACAAAAAATCATACAACTTCCGTAAGATAACATAGGAGGAAAATCTAGATGACCATGCAGTTGTCAATAATTTTAAAGATGATACCAATGAGATAATCCACGTGAAAAAAATTGATAAGTAGTCTGTACTTAGAGCACAAATTTCCATTAAACCTTAACTTGCTCTAAAGAAATAAAATCCATTTTTTAAAAAAGGCAAAGAGAACAGTCTGGCTGCTAGTTATACACAATGAAGAATAGGATTAGGTCAAGACATATGAAATTGCCAATATTTAACCACTGTTGACCTATAAAATTCATAATTTAATATGGTTCAACCTGAATTGTTTATGAGGTCAGAGACAGGATTGTTTTGGGGAAAATGGAAGAAAAATCATGTTATTTATTTCAGGCAACAGTCCTTACAAGCACTCCTGACAAATTAAAAGTCCACTGAGTGCTCTCATGTCATGGATATAGTGTCTTGTCTGAAAATAATTAATGTTAGATTATATAAGGTTTTCTTCTTCTTGCAAGATCTGCGTTTCCTCAAATATGCTGTTTTCTTCTCTCTCTCTCTCTTTCTCTCTCTCTCTCTTCTTCCTTCCTTCCTTCCTCCCTTCCTTTCTTCCTTCCTTCCCTCCTTCCTTCCTCTCTCTCTTTCTTTTTTGCCTTTATCATATAAAAGTCACTACACTAAAATGTTATTGATATTTTCCCCCCTCACATTTTGACCCACTCCTTAGGACATTTAAAGTTGATTAGAAGGTCTCTGGGTAGAGCTGGAGCTTGCCAACCTAACTTGTAAACTTGTGTCCAGCATGATGTGGCTCAGCCATTTCCTTAGCAAAAGCTTGATATCTGAACTTTTCAGTTGCTTTTGTTTTTGTTGTTTGTTTAGTATTAATCTATTATTCAGAAAAGACTCTTCCAATATCCTGCCTAAAAGTTAGAGTCCTGGATGCCAGCCTTCTAGAGTAGGCTGGGAGAAGAAGGCTGGTAGTCTCAAATGCAGTAAATATTTATTCCCTTACCCCCATCTCCTTTTTTGTACATGACTCCTCCTCTTTTGTTTTGATGCTAAATTCATTGGTTCGCAAATATTTTTATTTCCTTGGTTATTTTTAAATCATGATAGTAAACCACTTTATAATTAGCTAAGGTTGATTTTTCCCCCATTAGATAAAATATGTCAGAGTGGTAAATACATTGCACTTAGTTTTATAAATTGATATTTACTTTTTCTCTGAAATTATTTTTATGACTAATTTTCCAAAGGCAAATTTTTATTTTGCCTCACATTATATACTTAACATTTTAATATGCTTTCTAATTCAAGTCCAGAAAAAGATTAAAAATGAAAGTACATGCACATAATCTTATGATTATCAGCCTTTTCCTTTCACCTGTGTATGTGGAGTAGAAGAAGGATTTGTAGATGAGTCTACCTCTTAAAATTAGTAGTGACAAATTAGAAGTAGTAAGGGATCTTTTGAATATATTGTAAAATGAATATTAGAGGTAAAGAAAATAATTTGATATAATTCTGTATTTTATATATATTCCATATTTAATATATGTCTGTATTTTTTAGCCCCCAATTCAGTTCTGAACACCTAGACATTAATCTACTCATGGGTTTTTCAGAGTACCATGCCTAATTCTTTGTGTGCTATATTTGTTTGATAAAAGAGCTAAATTATAGAGCATGCTAAAGATAGTCCCAAATTTTATGATCTAAATGCAATCTTTGTATAATATGTACATAACCATTAAGTTGTCAAAGTTAGCAATATATTATTATACTTCTGGGTTTAACTTATAATCTTTATTGAAATATTAGGACATAATGTTATCAAACATTCTTTTAACATCCAAATGAAGAAAATCTTTTATAAATTTCTAAATGTTAGATTAGCCAAAATATTGAAATAAAACATTTTGAAAATATGCTTGTTTAACTGCTCTTAGTATCAAGTCATTAAGTAGATTATATAAAATATAATTGGAATTAAAGATCTTAAAATAATTAAGTTCAACTAGGGCAAGGGCACATTAAAAAAATAAATGTATAAAGAGAAAAATGCTAGATTTCTAGTAAAATAAAACAGTTTAGAGTTTCTTTAAACTTACAATGATGTCAACATTTTTCATAAGATAAAGTCTTATTTATAGCTAACAGGTATCAGATTATTTAAGAACAAAGATCATGTATGTCTCTGACCTTTCAGCAGTTAACAAAAATGACTAAATATGATGCAGACTTTGGCCAGCAGTATCCATGGTGTTGTGGATGCAATGAACAAATCCATAGGGACTATCCAAGTCCTGTGGAGAAAAAGGGATGGCACGACCACTCTCAGAAAAAGAAAGCATACATCAAAGAAGGTTTTCATTCATTATGCTCAGGTTTGCTCTAGGTGATTACTTTTTACAGATAACAAAGGAAAGGATATTACTGATTACTTCTTACAGATTAACAAGGAAGAAATGTTGCAAATGCAAGGGAACAATAAGAGTGATTGGTCTGGCTACACTCTGTCCTTGGGATACTTAGCACAGACTTCAGGAAGTTACTTTAAAGATATGCAGTAAGCATTTGCTGCTTCAACGCAGGGTGAGGGAGTTTTAGCAAAAGCAAGCCTCAAAGCTGCCTTGGTACAGTGCAGGCCTGGTTTCCCACGGGAAAGCCGATCTGTGGGTTTGGCTTCCTGTGTGCGGACTCGCACCTATCAGTTTTCGGATTGGGCTGGGCTACCTTTGCCATTCCATGCAGATAGGTTCCCTATATAAATATACATAAATGAAGATACTAATATTCATATAAAATAATGAAGAAAATTAGAATTTAATATTACAGAATAAACTGGCATCACATTTAATAGTTCAACAAATAATTATTAACTATTATACTGCAGAAACTGTAACTTATAATCTTTCACTCTGGACAGAGATCAGACAGATGTATAAACATATTATATTTAGGGATTGATAAAAATAAATCATCAGTCTTATCAATTCATCTATTTCTACTACAGAAATAAAAACTAATTTCAAAGCTTGGCTGCTTATTCATGCAACACAGTGCTCTATATTCTCAAAAGAAGCTAAACAGCTTTTACACACAACTGAATGTGGTATCTGATATTGGTTTAACCTTTCTAATCAACCTTTTGAGCAACACAAAGGATGTAATGTAAGATTGAGATTAAAGCATCTGAGCACTTAAAATAAATGACATTAAATTCTTTGTATTCATAAAAAGCCATATTCCCATCTTCTGTTTGTCATCAAGAAGTTGATAAATATTTTAATAAAATATAAAGCAGCATGTATTACACATAGAAAAATGTCCTATTTAACACTATTGTTTAGATATGAAAAGTACATTTAGGAGTTTTGCTCCTCTCTCTAGTGTAAATGTTTATTATTGCAAGAAGAAAATGTGGCAATAATTGATAACGGTTGCAATACTTGCAATAATTGATAATATTTTATGTATAAAAACAATTAGTAACTTTCAAATAGGAGAATAGATAGATAGCTTATATGAATATTAAATAGTGCATTTACTAGAAAAGTTTAAGAAGACATTTATCCTTCTGGTAAAAAAAAATTAAAATATAACCATAGTACAGGGCACAATAACAGATATTAAATGATAGTAAAATTTAATTGTAGAAATATTTGGAACATTAGCATTTATAATATTAAACAAAATAACCTTTGAGAACTGTATTTAGTTTTTCATCATTTAATTCATTTAAGACACAAGCCTCTCAAGAAGAGCCTTACTTAGGAATTCCTCAGTTTTCATGAAAGTAAGTTAGAAAGAGAATTCATATTGTCAATTTTGACACATTAAAATTTCACATGGTTATGAAACTCCAATACTGTGTATATCTTCTCTCTCCATAATTTCATTTATATTACATAAAATAATACCCATATGGTATTTTCTCATTTGTCTTATAATTGGAAATATTTTCCTAAGATCTTCTCTAATATTTTAGGGCTGGGGAGGGCTTCAACCCAATTTTACACTTTAACAATACTTAAATCAATATAAAAGTCATTAAAGCAATGATACTTTTTCTAGGCCAGCACTTAACATATCATTTCCAATAATTAGGAATACAAAAGTAACACTAGTTTTACAAGGTGAATATCATCACCCTTTTTCTACTATACTAGAATAATTGTTTTTTTTTTTACATTTTACTGACAACAGCTACTCAGAATATATTTTAGACTAATGATAATTGGGTTTGAGCTACCCTATTAGAGTCAATTATGAAAAAATTAATATTTTTCATGACACAAAGTGGACTATCTTATAAAATTTTAAAATATCTGTTATAGAAAAAGCCAGAAGGTGACCTAATCTAATCATCAGCACAAAAATATGAATCCATTTGGGAAAGCCAGGACTAACATGAGGCCACCAAAATTAGTCAATAGATAGCCCTATTTACATAAAAAACAAAGACCATTTTGGATGTGTAATGATTATACAAAGTGGTATAGATGGTCTTCTCCAAGGTCTGACATTTTTAACCAATGAGGTGGAAAACACTAATTTAATACCTTTCTCCATAAAATACCCACTGAGCAGAGAGCTCACTGTGAAGGAAGAGTTTGGGGTACCCTAGCTTGTTTAAGCAACCCTGTGACATTCGTTTATACATGTGGCTATTAATTTACATGGGCCTGTAATATTCATTTCTCCCCACTTCTTCTAGAGATAAAAAATGAAAGTTGCTAAGAAAAAAAAAGATCGAGGCAAACAATATAATTTGGGACTCTAAAAAACAGTGAATGAAAAGACGTATTCTTTTGTAGCCATACCTTTTCTTTTTCAAGAGTAGAACTATTGAGCATGAACATAAGTAGGTCAGTGTCAATTGCCTCAGGAATAACAAGGTCAACATCAATGACAGAATGAGTGAGGATGAAACACTACTGCACTAAGTGTCAATATCCGGTGAGAATGTACTCACGCAGTTAAGGGTAAAGGAAGGAACTCACTGGACATTGAGACACTATCCTTGGAACCTCATGCTGTCAGGAGAAGGAGAGGGTCAGAGGATGTACATTATGATATTTGCCATTAAATAATCAAATAGGTTTTTTTGATTGTCAAAGAGAATAATCTCTGACTTTCTTTGATAAGAAAATAATTGATAATTCTAATGATCGTACTGCTGGGAATGCCAAGTAAAGCCTGTTTTCCTTGCTGCCTTTATTACTACTGATTCTCCTCTAATGATTCTAATCCACAGACCTCAACTTATGAACTAAAGGTTATAGCCTGGTAAACCAAAGTTTATAGTTTAGAAGAAGATGAAAAAGAAAATATGTTATTATAACCAGAGATAAGAATTTGGTAATTGTTTTACCTAAGAATCTATTTTACCTAATTGTTTTTCCTAAGAATTGGTAAAAAATTCTTCCTTTCTTTGATTACAAACATGGTTTATTTATCAAAAAGTGTATGTTGAAATATTATGTTAAATAAATAATGAAACCTCTAAATTGCAATCAGAACAGAGTAGAAAAACACGTAATTTTCATTTGGGTAAGAATTTTCATGCCTTTAGAGCTCAAACTTAAATTATGTCTTAGGTAAAAGTACTTTCTGGTAATAAAGACAGTGATGGCTTAGATATGTTTTTAGCGTATTGAAATAAAAAATAATATATTTCAATGTAACCCATTAAAATAACATTATTTTAAATTAAAAATAGGTTAAATAGATATGAATCTGGTCCCTTTCCTTTATCTCCATATTTGATATTGTTCTATTCAAGTTATCACCCAATGTCATTGCAAAAGTTCTATATTTCACCCATCTTTTTGACCAGAGTTCTCTATTGGCTATGTAAAATGTCGCATGTAACTATCCCAGTTTAAAACAGAGGTTCTGTGTTAAATCAAACATACACATACAGCAGTGGTCCACAAGCTTTTTGACACCAGAGACCCGTTTCATGGAAGAAAATTTTTCCATGGACTGGTGGGTGGGAAGGTTTGGGGATCATTCAACTGCATTAATTTATTATTCACTTTATTTCTATTATTATTACATAGTAATATATAATGAAATAATTATACAACTTACCACAATGCAGAATCAGTAAGAGCCAGTGACATTTTTTTTCCTTCATTTTGGCTAGGGTTAGAGACAAGTGCACAGTGTGGGAAAGAGGTGTGGGTGGAAGTGGTAAATAAAATAGTGGGTGGGCCACATGTGGACTAAAATAACTGTTGGATTCTGACTTAAAACCTGCTACTAAATGCAACTATATAATTGATGTAAATCAACTCACTTGCCACTATAAGCCCATCACCAGATGCAGCTTAATTGTCACTCACTGATAAAGTTTTGATATGAGTCTGCAAGCAATTGATTTATTATTGTCTCTGTGCAGTCAAACCTCTCTGCTAATGATAATCAGTATTTGCAGCCGCTCCCCAGCACTAGCATCACCACCTCAACTCCACCTCAGATCATCAGGTATTAGATTTTTATAAGGTGTATGCAGTCTACATCCTTTGCATGTGCGGTTTATAGTAGAGTTCACACTCCTATGAGAATTTAATGGCACCACTGATGTGACAAGAGGCAGAGCTCAAGTGGTAATGTGAGCAATGGGGAGTGGCTACAAATACAGATAAAGCTTTGCTTGCTTGCTGCTCACCTTCTGCTGTGCAGCCCAGCTCGTAACAGGCTGCAGACTGACACCAGTCCATGGCCCAGGGGATGCGGACCCCTGATATACAAGAAAGTGTTGTCTGGCTGATTCCTGAAGAGGTTTTGGGTATGACAGCGTGGGCAGAGCTTAGTTTTTTCTTGATAACACAACCTCATGTAAGGTGGAAATTGCAATTTTTTTCTCTTTCTCTGAATTATTAGTAGATAAAGTTATTCTTTTGGTAAAAAGCAGTGATTCCTAAATTTTATTTGTGGGGAGTTGTTACAGTTCCCCTTGAGTGTATTATGAAAAGTATCCACAGAAAAAATATACAAATGTATGAGCAAACAATGTGTACTTTGCTTCTTTCAAAGGATTTATAAATACCATGAAAATGGTTCATAATATATAATCACTAAGACAATCTTTCTAGGTTGAAACTAGTCCTCAAGTTCCAGAGAGTCATCTATATTTCAACATAGTAACTAGTAACACAAGTAACCTGGTATCCTCTCAGCACATCATAGAACAGATCATACTTCTGACAAGACCTAATACAATAGGCTGAAAACAGAATTTCCAGGACACACTTTAACAGTCTTCCAAAAGTTAGTAAATGAGGAAGTTCAGAGGAATATCAAAAGCTCTGTAAGCAAAAAGGAAGGGGGAAAATTAAAGTAAGATTGTAGTCCATGGAGAGTCAAAGACCTTTTTATGGAATGGCAAATGACAGGTAGCTTTTAAGTATTCACTTTGGGGTTTTAAGTAATGTGCCATGACCTTTACAATTGAAGTACAAAACTGATTTCTACAAGAAAAGTTTAAATCACATTTCCAAAGGATATGAAATACTATCTCACAAACTTTAAAACTAAGGTATAAAATCAAGTTTTTAAAAACAGAAGCTTATGGCACATTTTTAAATAAATGTATTTTATAGCTACAACCACATATTTTCTACAAAAATAATGTGAGCATCTGGAAATAAACTTGGATTAACCTTCATTTAAAAAAACTATATAATTTAAATAGAACTTATCATTTTTATTAGTAATTTATCAAAAATGGGAAAATATTTTTAAATATTAAAAAATAAATACTAAAATTTGCTTAACTTGTATTAATATATAACAGTATACCTCTACTCGGAAGTCTTGAGTATCTACCTACAGTTAAAAAGAAAAAACAAAAACTCTGCATATTGTTTAATATATTTTGTGATCTAATACTGTCTACATGTCTCATGCCATATGGTTCATTTTATATTTCAGCAGTAATAACTTAATAAAATTTGCCGACACTATTTTATTTTACAGTGTCTCTTTGATTTGCATATATAGTTTCTTTTTTACTTAGAACATGCTCCCATAGTTTGTTAAAAAAAAAATCCAGTACACTCTCAAGATATATATACATCAGGAAAAAGATACTCAACTCTTTAATTTCCTAAGTATTCACTCATATGTCCAGTAAAGAGGTAGTTACAGAATGGCATTTGAAGATAAAAATAACATTTAAACGAACATAAAGGCGGTTTGATAGCATGCTGAGCACTAAACATGGTAAGAGCCTTGACACAAAGATAGAATTTACATGGAGCAAACGGAAGTAGTAAACAGATCAGTTGAATGGAACAGAGCCTAACCCTAAATAAAGATTTGGTACTAGAGTCAGTAGGTTTCAAATCATTTTCTAAATTGTCCCAAAATTCCACAGAAGTGCCTAGGGGGTATATGGAGGTAAAGCCCAAGTAGAAGCTTGAATTATTTGCAGATAAAATAACTCTAGATTTACTGTTTTATTTAGGTGGGTCTGATGTACGATTTTATTTAAACAAAGTTGTCTAGTAATTTTAAAAAATATTGAAAACCAGTCCCATAATCAGTGTGGAACCCTTGAAGGTTTTAGACTCAAAGGGACTCATGAAGACAGAGATATTTTAAAAAATAAACTTTAGCAGTAATTTATAGGATGGATGACTTGAACATAGTGTGTTTTAGGGACCTTAACAAATGGGTTTAATAACATTGATAAGGGAAAGGAAGAACAATTCAGAATATTTGTTTCTAAGATATGCAACAAATATGTAGTATGTATAGGGATTGGAAGAAGACAAAAATAAATAGTGGTTATGAAAAAGGTAATACCATGATAGAAATTAGGAAACATAGAAGGGTCATACCATTGGCGAGAAACATCATGCATTCCAACAACTAATGTTGGAAAAGTTGGCAGGATATCCAAATAGAAATGTCCAGAACACAATTATAGATACGTAATAAGCTCGTGGAAAGACAGTCTGGAGAAAAAGCATGGTATTATACATGTAAAGGAAATAGTTGAAGTTTCTCTAAATTTAAGTGCATGGAGAGAGAAAACTGAATAACCGAGGACTGGAACTTGGGAGCTTGCATAGAGAGAGGGAGGAGAAGAGTCAAAGAAAGCAATGGTTTAGTAAATGGAATCTAGCTTGTACGATACCATAAAGACAAAATAGGGGGAAGTTTTTTTTTCTGTTTACATGTTTACCAATTTATCATCTGTCACATTCTAAGTCTTGTATTTCAAGAGTGTTAGGGGTCTACGATAGCAAATATTTCAAGAAAAGACTTACAGTGAAATTGTGAGGTCTCATTGTAGAATGCAGTTTTAGAAGAGTAGTGATAAATTATACTAGAGGGCATTAAATAGATACTATATAAGAGGAAATAAAATCCTTTTGCATAGAATATTGACAATGTATATAAATAGTGAAATAGTAAGTATAAAGGTATTAAAAGAATACAAAATTAATGTCCTTAGTAAACACACAATTCAAATAGCCTACTTTGAAGAATATTGATGTTTTAAAATATAAAATATTTTAGAATTAATATGTTCACCTAACATTTTAATGCTTTAGCTTTATTCACATAGGACGTTTGAAAGTTAAAGTAAAAGATGACATTTGGATCTAGTTTAATCATTCTAATACCAATTCAACTAATAGGATAGATGCCTAAAGTTATAAAGGGCTTAAAGGAAACTGCTATGAAGTGAATGTTTATGTCCCCCTGAAATGTATGTGTTCAAACTCCAATCCCCAGTATGATGGTAGTAGGAGGTGGCACCTGGTAGTTTCAAGGGTGGGGCCCTCATGATGGCATTAGTGCCCTTATAAGAAGAGACACAAGAATTTATATTTTTTCTCTCTCATCTCTCCACTGTGTGAGGACAGAGCAAGGTGTCTATCTGCAAATCAGGAAGAGGGTCCTCGTTAGGAATCAAATTGTTCAGCACCTTGGATATGTTGACCTGGCACTTCCCAGACTCCAGAAATGTGGAAAGTAAATTTTTGTTAAGCTACACAGTCTTTGGTATTTATGTTATAACAGCCCAAATTGAATGACAGAAGCTAGTGTGTTTTGACCTACTAAGTGACAAGTAAAAAGTTGTAGCAAATGCCACCATACTCTAAAACAACACCATGCATGACTTTGGAATAATATAATTTATATTTATAGTACAGAGAAATAATGTACTTCTGCATATAAAATATCTTTACAGATGGGCTTAAATATAAAACCTAAAATATGAATGGGGAAATATACCAGTTTTATTTCACTACCCAAAGAAAAACACAAATTATAATCAAGAACTGGGTGCATAATTCCACAGTCAATTTATTGAAAATTGCAACTTTAACCATAAACATTTATTAAGGTTAATACAACAGGTAAGGCTGCTATCCAAATACTCTTGCAATGTTAAGTTTCATGTTCAATTAAGAAGCAATATATTCTATTCTCTTCCTTTACTACAATGCTACAGAAACTAATAAATATTTACATTCATGATTATGATTATAACATTAAAAAAATTCACATGTAGTTGTACTGGATCCCCTTTTATTGTAATTCCTTGAAGTAGCATTAAGTGAAGCAAAATATGAATTTTGCTATATTTTAACACTTAGCCTGATTTAAGCTAGAAGGCATTCAAAAAAAATTAATGCGCTTATTTTTAAGATATATTTCCAATTATATATGCTACTGCTTCTATGATACAGGTCAGAGATTTACATTGTTTCACCAGTTCTGATTCACTGATGGATTGTATAGAAACTATCTTCTTTTTATTTACCAAATGCCATATTTTAATCACTGGTCATGGAAGAACAAAATTTCTCATTCCCAACCAAACACCTATGAAAAGTCTGCTTGAATCATGGCTACTATATAATGGAAAATTCAAGAGCAGATAATTCTTATAATTACATATTTTCCAGCCCTATGCCAACTCACACTCTATGAAATGTCAACCAATGCCACAGGGCAAAAATGTGAGAGAAGAGGAACAATGAGTAATTTAAAATAAAATTCATTTTGGTACATTGGAATGGACTCAGAAATAACTATTTCTATAAATAAAGCCGCAAAATCTCAGATTAAAATATGGTTGTCTTCAGAATGAGCTGAAATTTATAAATCATATAGTCAATTTTGCTTATGAATACTCAGTCCTTTTTTCATGCGAAGGTGACAGAAACTAAAAAGCTACTGTAAATATCCCGTATGTGAGCATACCTTCAGAAATTAAAAGGGATCTATGAAGTTGTTCATTAAAATGGATTCTGTGTCTTTAAAATAACATTTAGAGACTTCAGATTTTTATGGAATGTATTTTCTCACACTTATTTTATTCTCCAGCTCTGCAAATAATACACTAGCAATGAGAAAAGATTAGTGCACCAGCAAATATTCTCATCAATGGCGAGGTTATATTTAGGATTAACACTTTACTCCTGCTTCTAAGACTTGATTTGATTAAATGGCACTTCAGATTATGACCAGAGAACTAAAGGCACAGGCTATTAAATTGTGTGTATTTGATGAGAAAAAAACAGAATCCCACTAATGCATAATTTTTAACTAAAATTTCCATATATGTTTTACCATCCTGTTAATTTCTCCATTGAAAAACAAAATGGGTAGTACATGTCTTAAGAAATAATATCTTTCTGTTGCATAGAATTTCATGGTGTAAATGTACCATAGTTTTTTGATCCATTCATTTACTGATGGGCACCTAGGTTGCTTCCAACACTTGGTTATTGTAAATTGAGCTGCTATGAACATTGGGGTGCATAGGTTCTTTTGGATTGGTGTTTCAGGGTTCTTAGGACATAATCTTAGTGGTGGGATTGCTGGGTCAAAAGGCAGATCCATTTTTAGTTTTCTGAGAAAATTCCATACTGTTTTCCATAGTGGTTGTACCAGCAGAAAGAAAGAAGGAGCTCCTACCCTTTGTGACAGCATGGAAGGAACTGGAAAGCATTATGCTAAGCAAAGTAAACCAGGCGGTGAAAGACAAATACCATATGATCTCACCTTTAACAGGAACCTAATCAACTAAACAAACAAATAAGCAAAATATAACTAGACACTGAAATAAAGAACAGTCTAACAGACACCAGAGGGGAGAGGGGAGAACTTCAGGGGAGAAGGGGAAGGGTTTGCAGGAGCAAGTATAAAGGACACATGGATAAAAACAAGGTGGGGTGGAAATGGGAGGGAGGTGGGGATGGCTGGGAGTGGTGGGCTGGGATAGGAGTAAAATGCAGAAAACTGTACTTGAACCACAATTAAAATTAAAAAAAAATAAAATGAATTTAATATAATAAAAGAAATAATATCTTAAATACTTAAGTATGATATTGAAGCTACCATGGAGTATCTAGGAGTTATTACCAACACAGTTCCTAAGAAATGGACTATTATAAGCACTCCAGTCTAAGTAGACTGAGAAATACATCTACTGGAGTCTACCTGAATCATCCTCCTGTTAAAACACATGTCCTAGCATTGATTAAGTCATACAGCTGTCACTGTTATGACATACAAATACAAAATTCCATGAATTTGGCTTGACTGAAATATGTCCTCAGACAGCAATGTATTTTTACCTGTGTAACTGTGAGTACATGCTATCAAGATGTGCATACATAAGCCCTATCAAATAAAGTCCTTGAACTGCTCCTACAAAAAATTCACTTTCTGATAAAAGAATAACATTGAACAAATTTGAATGACTTTCACCAGTCTTATAAATGTAGCTCTATCATACTTTCTATATGAATTAGAGGAACAACTGGGAGGAAGGATGATCACCTTTCATCTAATACTACTTTCAGTAGGTAGTATATAATAAATATGTATAACATATGAGCAATTTTTATTGATCAATGAACAAAATTATGAAATCATCAATAAATTACAAAATTGTCTTCAAGGTAAATAAATATCTTACAATTGGCCTGACATTAGCAGCAAATTTTTCTTTCACAACTGAATTTTAGGATTATATTCCACTGTTCATATTTAAATGTTTGGAGCCAGAATGCCAAGAAAATTAACTAAGCAAAATGGTAGGCTAAGTTTCAACATATATTAGAAATCATTCTTCTTAGGCCACCATCATTATTTTTACACTTAATTAGGACTGAATTAGTAAGATATTCTCTCTTAAGACTGGCACTTATTTCTGGAACTATTATTATATCTAAAAATCAGGATAATGTGATATGTCTTTGTAAAATATATGTCATAGGGCAAGTTAGGTAGAGTTCTTTCAATATAAATATCAACTCTATTTTAAAAATAACTAAAACATTTTATTACTACCAATCAAATTAATTCTTTAAGAAAACTCTATAGTAAATGCTGTGATTTAAAGCAAAACTTTTTTAAATGGCTAATTTTTGCCACTTTAATTGTGGCTACTTGCCATTTTTACAACTTGCTGAAAATGGTTAGGATCCTAAAAATGTTTTTATTTGAAGCCTTCTTTGACTACATTTGCTACCATAAAGCTGGACTCACAGAATTTAGAGTTTTCTGAAGAGTCTGCATGACTTATGTAGTGATAACTCAGTTAAACAAAGGCTAATGCTTTCATTTGTGACTTAAATGAATAAATCCTGCACCTTAAAAAAATATTTTACAGGTTAAATAAATAATAGAAAGGGGTTTCATACTTTGATGCACAAATGTTTTATTTACATTCATTAGAGATTAAACAAAAACTATTAGGTTAACAATTCAATATTTTAGAAAGCTTCTTGTTCATTTTCAGTAACATACAAAGATTTAAATCAAAATAAGATTTTTTCATTAACAATGTTCTCAGTACACTCTGTTCCTGTGATCATGTAATATAAAATATCTCTAACCCTGTTCCCACACCTCCATGAAATAATAGCAGGTTGCTATGAGAATTCATTAGGATCTTTTCTTGTTTATATTAATAATATTTGTTCCCAAGTAGTTAAGGGTTTCCTCATCTGACTTAACACCCATGACCCACAAAGCCTATTCACAGATCTTTCATGGCTTTGGATATGTTTCTACACTGGCCTCTGGCTGAACTTGTTCTGTGGTTTGAAATATCAAGACTGAAAAACAAGAATGATCATATTTAGCACGATGTATTTTTAACTATTCGTTCTCTAAGTGTAGTTCATGCATCACAGGCATCAGAATAACCCAGATTAATGTTAGAATGAAGATTACTTGGATACATACCAGAAAAATAAATCACCTTCTCAGAAAGTGAAGTGAAGGAAACAATTTCTAACAAAACCCATTGCTTTAGACCTCTAAACTGTTTAGTATGCAGCTATTCTCAAACACTATACTTTAACATTAAATCATTTCTTGCTCAAATAATCTCAAGAAGTAGTAACCCAGAGAATATGCCATCTTAAATAATGGATGAGACTATCATTTCCTTGAGAATACATCTGAATCTCTCGTGTCTCCGTGCCTGACTAGGGTAAAGCCTCAATCAGTCCTGTTGAGCTAAACTGAACCAAACCAAGAAAGGAAGAGTCAATTTAAGAGTACAATAGAACATTAGTGAAAGTAAAAAAATTGATTAGATAAATAAATAAATAAATCTGTATGTCAACAAATAAAAAAGAATCTACTTCTGTGACTAATCTTTTTATCCATTCTCTTCTCATTATACTTTCTTTTTCAGTAACTGCTTATGGAACAATGAATACTTTGAATTCATATTTCTATTTATAATGTGAAAATAGCTTTCATATGATATATCACAAAAATGTTTATAAATAAGATTAGAAAAATCATAGCTGGAGAGAAAAGAGATTAGCAGGAGACCCATAGTTAAGATAAAAAAGAGACTTACTTCTGAGTGCCTATCTTTTAACACATGACCAATGTCATGGACACATCACAGTATTTCAGTTTGAAGCCAAATGAGCAAAACTTCCTTTATGATCATGGTAGCTGCAATTCTTTGAAGTATAAGTATATTATCATCTCTATTTCGTTGTAGTCTATTATTTTACAAAATAAACCTTAAATATAAGTTCAGGCCTAAGCTTTCTAGCCACCTTACTTTCATCAATTATCTAAACCTTGTTAAGTTTTAGCTTTCTCCTTTATAAAAGGCATTAAAATGGCCAAGAGACTTCCCCAAAGTCATATCAGGAGTAAGGACCAAGTTATTCAACCACTTAATTCCTGAAGGGATGGAAGAAAAAATAAAGGTTAAATTTTATAGAAAAATGAGTTAGTATTTGACCTGCAACTGGCTCTATCGCTTAAACTATTTCACACTGCCTTTTACATCTTCTTTAGGTGTCTCAGCACCTTCCAAAAACATCAACTTTGCAAAAGAAATAGGATGTTAATTAAGTGAAAATGTTATGCTTTTACCTGGATGTGATATTTCCCTAACAGGTCAATTAGGTCTAAGAGATGAAATAAACTGAGGTCTATATGATCAATTTAGAGTCTTTGTTCACAGATTATTAATTCATTAGCATACCAAAAGTGAGTGCAATTTTGATTTTACTGTTAAATGTATAAGCACATGAATATTTAAGGAAAACAAACATGTCACAATCCAAAAAATCAAGTTGTCTTTAAATCTCCATATTTACACACTGCTAGTTGTCAAAACTGCCACACGCTACTGTTTTCTAAACCTGTTATAAACAATAGTGTTTTAAAAATACAGGGTTAAATGTTATTTCCCTGGAAACCAAATAGCTTTGCCTCCCATCTTTTAGTGAAGACTGCCTCTCTGTGGTAGGATGCAATGTGTCATGTGCTGTGAGGGACGATTTTCCCACTCACTTTTTTCTTAACGAGTAGGAAAGGTCTGTATAATATTCAAAAATATGTAGGTTTAAATACAGTGTTTTTACCACTTCTTTCAGGATATTTTTGGATCCATGTTTGAAAAGGCCTTTGGACGCCAAGGAACTGTCTCAGTCACCCAGGCATGTATCTGTAACCACAGATGAAAGTGTTTATGCAAGTAACAGAATTCAAATAAAATAGAATTGCTCAAATAAAATAATCCTGTTTGCTGTCTTTTTTGAAAGCAGAAGTCATTATTTACTTCACACTGAGTGACCTCTGCTCGTCAGAAAGACACACATATCAACAGACATCAGACCTACCAGAAGGAAGCTGTTTTCTTAATTCCCTGAAGGAATTACTGAAAAATATTGAGCACCATAAGATGGTGCTTCCTATGCACTTAAAGAACAATGATACAGGGATACATCTTATTTGAAATACTAAAAGTCAAAAAAGCAAATATCAAATGAATATATTTTAAAAACATTGAGTTAATTGTTCCTTATTAATTACCATTGTCAGTGGAAATGAAAGCAGTCTTAAAAAACCTTTTTAATATGAGACATATTTGGGAAACACATATGGTCTAGAATAAATTTTTTAGAGATTTGATGTTTTTAAGCATATAATAACTGAAATATTAGTACTTGTATATTTTTAACTGAAAATAACAAAATCCCCATCTAAGTGTGTGACTTTTTATATCCCCAAAAAATAAAGGATTTATTTAATTAAGCAATATAGTCACAAAAATGACCTTTGCTGTCTCTAAAATAGAACATGCTACCTTATCAGAAACAGTAAAAACTAATTAAGAAAATATACCCACAGGGTAATGGCAAACATTTCAATAACCAGTTCAAGCTGCTTTGTTGTTTTGTTTTGTTTGAACCATAGGTATACCAAAAAAAGCATCACTGAGCAAACTATACAATTTTAATTATTTTAATACACCTCAAAACCTTTAACATAAAGTATACTGATAAAACACCAAAGAAAATTATTATAAACCCTAATTGCTAATTCTTGTAGTATCCTCCTCCCTTCTCCTTCCCCTCCCCTCTGCCCTCCCCTCCCCCTCCTCCTCCTCTTCCTTTCTCCTTCTCCTCTTCTTCCTGCTTCTGTCTTCTTCTCCTTCTTCCTCTTCTTTCTTTTTTTCCTGTTTAACAATGTCCAGTAAAGAAGACAAAAACAAAAAGAGGGAAAAAAAGGGAGAGACATATTTGCTTTCTGCTTCAGCAAATACTGAAATCTATTTATATGCAAATAAGCTATCCAATATTAGTATAAGAAGAGACTTGTGCATAAAGGAAGAAATAAATTATCACTAGAAAGCATTAATGAAATCTATTTCAAAACATAACATTTTACAAGAGTCCTCATTCATGTAATATTTGTTTAAACCTGGAAGGGAAATGGTGAGATATACACATTGATGAAACCTGATCCGACATTATTTCCCTTGCCAATTTGCTTTATAAAATGCATTTATCCTTTCCTTTAAAATAACTTGATAATTGTAACTCCAATGAGTCTTTTTAGAGAACTTCATCACTGAAGTCAGAGTCCCGTGAATTTATTGCATAATCGCCAGACTTTCCAGAGGAGTTACAGTAACTGTTATTACCTGAGGTTTTAAAACATTAAATGTGCTTTTTATACCCTCATATTAACATAAAAATAAATAGTTTTAAGAAGTAGGAACATGAGTCTTTCTGGAATAAGTTAAATTTTTATGGAAAATAATGAAGTAAAAAATAGTCAATAGAGATTATAAAATACTTTCACCATATGCTTTGATCATTTTCTCTTTGGATTTCTGGTTTTGTTCTTCTTAAGTTTATAAATTCCTTGATTAGACCAGATTTGGACTTCTGACAGTGTTTAATATGCAGATATCTTCTTCCTTCTATCACCTACTTAATTTTGTCTAGGGTGCCCAATGTTGAACTGAAATCCTTAGTTTTGATACAATCAAGCTCATACAAATATTTTTTTTTTTTTTTTTTGCCTATGGCTTTTACTTTTGAAGTTTCATTAAGAAGTATTTCTCTAAGTTGCTATGCTATTCTCCAGTATTTTCTTCTTTAACTTTGTAGTTTTACTTTTTTTTAGTTCTTTAATCCATCTGGACTCCATCATTATATGTGGTACTTTATTGGGATCTAATCTTATTTTTCTTTAGTTAGTGTGTTCATTTTCCCAGTATGTGTTACTAAATTTTTTCTTTACCCATTGACTTGTAGTGACATGTTTATGATAAATTGTCTTCATATATGCATGGATCTGTCTCTAAGCTATTTTCTTTGTTTCCTTATTCATTTATCTTATTTTGTGCCCAAACCCACAATGTTTTTATTATAGTTCTGCAATATGTCTTAATAAATAGTATGGAGATTTTTCATTCCTTTCCTTTTTTTTTTCAGTTTTCATATAATTTTACTTATACATAAATTTTAGCGTGTTCATCAATTTCTTCAAAAAGTCTAACTATGATCCTAAGTAGAATTGCATTTATAGATTAAAATAGGGAAAATTGATATCTTTATTATATGAAGTCATCCCATTGAAGAGCCTCAAATTACCATATTTTGCTGTGTATAATGTGCACTTTTTGCCAAAATTTTTGAGGAAAAAATAAGGATGTGCATTATATATGGGTATAATGATTACATACCATGGGTATAATAATAGGCATAACAATCCCATGTATGATGTGCACAAAAATGTGGTTGCACATTATACACAGCAAAATATGGTAGCTCCTTGTTTATTCCCAGCATTATTAGAATTTACAAATTTACTTTATGGAAAACTTTTGTTAGTTCTTGAAATTTAGTTAATTCCTTTTGGGAGTTGTACTTATTTTTAATTTTTTTTTTATACATGATCACTGCTGGCATTATATATGTCATTCTTATATCTAGCAAGTGTGCTGAATTTACTTACTAGTTCTAGTAGTAGTTCTGCATTTTAAAATGTTATTTTGCTATACTATGCTATAATATAAAATATTATTTTGCTATATTATTCTATAATATAAGGTATATAATATAAAATATTAATGTTATGCTGAAATTATAGGTAGTTTTTTCTCTTTACTTTCAATCCTTCCATTTCTTCTGTGTTCTTAGGTACTCTATTCTTAGGTATTGGCATGAACCACCTACTTTGTTGAAAATGACTGTGGGAACAGTGGATATCCTTGTCTTCCTTCATTTAGGCATAGTGTTCATAGTGTTTAGTGCAAATTTTTGGTTTAGAATCTCTAACAAGATAAGGAATTTACTTATATTGGTAGTTCTTTAAGGTTTTTCTTTTTTTTAGACTAACTTCTTTAAAAAAAGATTTTATTTATTTTTAGAGAGGGGAAGGGAAGGAGGAAGAGAGGGAGAGAAACATCTATGTGTGGTTGCTTCTTGAGCACCCCACCAGGGACCTGGACTGCAACCCAAACATGTGCCCCACACTGGGAATCGAACTGGCAAAGTTTTGATTCGCAGGTCAGACCTCAATCTTCTGAGCCATACCAGCCAGTGATGAGTTTTTCTTTTTAAGCAAAATGGGCAAATTTAATTAATATATTGTTTCTGCATTTCTATAGTACTTTTAAAAACAATACAATACAAAACAAGTGAAAGCACTTTAAAATGCATTGCTCTTCTTGTCTCTATTTCTGTTGATTTATCTTTACTCCTTGATGACTAAGCATTTTAAGATGCAATGTTCTTCTGTCTATTACCCTTCCTGTTAGCATTTAAGAGGGAAAAAGCACACGGAAGTGGGGTTGAAGTATTATAGTGGGAAGGAAATTAGATGTTTTACTCATTCATCCTAAACCAAAGCCCACTATTCAACATATCCCTTCTTTTGCCAAATAAGACAGAGTTGCAAATCAGAATTGCTGTTAAAAGTGAGAAGAGAATAGTACCACTTATATCAGTGTGCCCAAAGGGCACCCAAATACTTAGTCCTTTTGAAAACATAAATGAATACCAAAGATCTCTTGGCATATGAGAAGAGCTAGCAGCATCAAATACCAAGATCAAAATAAATGTTAAAAACTGACACTAGAGGGAAAAGATTGATTAGGGAAAAAATAGACTTTAAAAAAGTAAGTAAATGGTATGCTAAAATGCATTTATAATAATTTTTCCTTGATAAAAGAAAGAATAATCAAAGAACAAGAATATATTCTAAAAGCACATAACTATTGATATAGAAAATTCAATGAGACAGGAAAAGTCATCAAAGCAAAAAAATTTAAAAACTCTCACAGAATATAGAGCAAAAGGACTAAAAGTATATACAAAGAGAGAGATAATATGGTTGAAATATAGAGTCTTTTTTTTTAAACCATCTGGTCATTGAAAAATCCAGAGTTTCCAGTGGAGTTGGGTAGAGGAGGTGAAAAGGAGAAAAAGTGGGAACTGTAACAACATAAAAAATAAAAATAAAAATAAAAAAAGGAAAATGCTGAGAGGATATTATGAAATAAATTCTAGATGCCTGGAAAAAGAGAGAATCAAATGTAAAAAGGACTCTAAAAATGTAAAGGTCTTGCATACAGAAATTGATAAAAATATTCAGCCATAAATATATCTTTGTAAAGTTGTAGAATATTGAGCAGAAAAAAAAATCTTAAGTGTTTCCACAGAAAGGAAGGCGAGAGTCACCTACAAAGGAAGACATGTACAAATACCATCGGACTATATTTGCCTCATGAAAACTGGACATTAGAAAACAATGAAGCAAAACAGGACAATGTAGGAGAAAAACGAAGATACTTTGAAATATGAAGTCCTGCCACCACTCCAATAAAATGAAAGCCCAGACTAATGCATCAATCCTAGAAGAGAACTAATACAAGCAAAAAGAGGTCAACAAAGCTTTCAAAAGAGGTTTCCAGGTTAACCACAAATATTGTGATTTGCACTTGGATAAAATGAAAACCACTCAAGAAAAAAGGAAATTTGTATGATTCCACTTTCATTAGGTACCAACAGTGGTCAAATTCATAGAGCAAGTAAGTAAAAGGGTGTTTGCCAGGGGCTGCAGGGTTATTATTTAGTAGAGAGATTTCAAATTTTGCCAGATGAAGAGAGTTCTGTGGATGGTGGTGGTGGTGGCACAACAATGTAAATATACTTGATGCCACTGAACTGTGTGCTTAAAATGATTAATGTGGTAAATTTTTTGTTATGTATATTTTTAAAAAAGATAATTTAAACTTCCACATAACTGTATTAAAAAGTTATAGTCTAATATAAAGCTAATTACAATATGGCAAACTTTAAGCAACTAATGGGATGTAGAAGAGAAAATCCAAGTGATTTTTATAACAAGAATATTGTATTTTGAGAAGCCTGCAGATCATATCATTGGAAATAAAGAAAGGAAATTCACCCTTGCATTTCATTTGCTTCTTCACTAAGTAATTTCAAAAGCTTGTCTTGTGTAACATGCATGAATGAGGCAATCATCTACTGCTTTTCTCTAAGCTCTTCTCTACAAGTTAGTTTGTTATCATACTACACACACACACATCTCTGGCTTCTGCTTCTAAAAGTGTGTGTTCTGCAGAGATAGAAACAACATTTTGAAAAGAAAGGAATTATCCATTAGGCTGAAATATGAGTCTTTATATTGAGTTGGCCAAAAAGTTCATTTGTTTTTTTCTGTGAGATGGCTCTAATAGCACTTGTCTTTAATTTCATTTGAAACAATTTTGTTAGATTGTATTGTGACAGCTGCCATATAAGTGTGCATTTTTAAAAAGTTATCAAAATTGGTGAATTTCTGTGTAGTTATTTTAATATTGAAGATGGAAGAAAATAAGCAACATTTTTGGCATATAATGCTTTATTTTTTCAAGTAAAGTAAAAACACAACTGAGCCCTGGCTGGTGTGGCCCAGTGGACTGACCACTGGCCTGCAAACTAAAGGGTCACTGGTTCAATTTGCAGTGTAAGGCACATACCTGGGCTGCGGGCTAAGTTCCCAGTCAGGGGCACATGAGAAGCAACCACACATTAATGTTTCTCTCCTTCTCTTTGTCCCACCCTTCCCCTCTGTCTAAAAATAAACAAATAAAATCTTTAAAAACACAACGGAAATGCAAAAAAAAAAGATTTGTGCAGCATAGAGAGGAGATGCTGTACCTGATCTACGTGGGTTTTCACACGTAGTTTGCGAAGTTTTGTGCTGGAGATTTCTCACTGGACAATGCTCCATTGTTGAATAGATCAGTTAAAGTAAGTAACAATCAAATCAAGACTTTAACTGAGAACAATCAACATTCTACCACACAGGAGATAGCCTACATACTCGAAATATCCAAACCAATAAAGTTGTTGGTGGAAACGAAATGTGTCTTTTATTTTATGGAAAAAACTAAATGGACTATTTGGCCAAACCAATATTTTAAATTCATGAGTATTTTAAATTTATGTCATGCCACACATGTTTGATCATGAACTCTCCTTTCCTCCACAATCTTCTCATAGAGCTAATGTTTTGCAAAATATAATTTCGCAAATTTTAATTTCCAGGATAGCATCCTTAGCACCCCAATTTCTTTTTTTAAGATTTTATTTATTAATTTTTTTAGAGAGAATGGAAGGACAGGAGAATGAGAAGGAGAGAAACAACAATGTGTTGTTGCCTCTCACATTCCCCCAACTGAGGACCTAACCTGTGACCCAGGCATGTGCCCTGACTGGAAATCGAACCGGCAACCCTTTGATAGTTCAGTGTATTGAGCCTGCACTCAATCCACTGAGCTACACCAACAAGGGCTAGTTCCCCAAATTCTAGTGTCCTTTTCAATGTACTAATTCTGAAATTATAATTTAAATGTCAGCTATAATGTTGGTTAAAAAGCATAAACAAAAGCAGAAATAAAATGTAATATTTTTTTCCACTGTTACTAAAAAATTCAAAGTATATTATAGTTAAGTAGTTCACATTAAAATCCACTTATATCATCTTTGATTTTGGATGTTAAACTGCTCCTCAGTTTTCATAGTCAGTTATCTTTAGCAATACATATTATTATCTATTCAGACACTGTCAGTTTCAGCATGTAGTATCTTTGTGTAACTATAAAGTATGAATCAAAGATTTATATCAAGGGTGATTAATATTCTCTATAATTGATCATGGCTAATCACTGCCATGCATTCACTGATATTCTCTTCAAACTTTCTATCAATTCCACTGCTAGGAATATATCCTGAGCACCTTGAAACACCAATTCAAAAGAACCTATGCATACCAACATTCATAGCAGCACAATTTACAGTAGCCAAGTGCTGGAAGCAACCTGAGCGCTCATCAGTAAATGAGTGGGTCAAAAAACTGGTATATTTACACAATGGAATTCTATGCAGCAGAAAGAAAGGAGCTACTACCCTTTGCAACAGCATGGATGGAGTTGGAGAGCATTATGCTAAGTAACATAAGCCAGGTGGTTAAAGACAAATACCATATGATCTCACCTTTAACTGGAACCTAAGCAATAAAACAAACAAGCAAGCAAAATATAACGAAAGACACTGAAATTAAGAACAAGCTGATAGTAACCAGAAGGGAGAGAGGAGGGGATAATGTGGGGAAAAGGGGGTAGGGTTGTCAGAAAAATGTCAGGGAAAAGGACACATGGACAAAAACAAGGGGAGGTGAAAACAGGGAAGGGAGGTGGGGATGGCTGGGGTGCTGGGGAGGGGTGGGGGGAAAGGCAGAAAACTGTACTTGAACAACAATAAAATTCAAAAGTGTTTAATAAAAAAAAAAGAAGCTAAGCATAGTGGCTACAGTATGCCTGGAAATATCCTGAGGGGCACATGGAAGTAGCCTACAGGTGGAAGATTCAAAAGCAGGCTCCTCCAACATCATAAACTCTCCTAAGGAGCATGGCTAGAAGTAATTCAGATAAAAGTCTACAGGAAAATTACTAGAGAAAACAGACACGGCCAATGGAATTTATCACAAGTATCTAGAAACACAGCCTTCATAAAACCAATTCATTTTAAAATGTATGGACTGAAAGAGACATAACCATGAAAGCTATCTAATTTTGTCTAAAGTTTTGGTTTGTTTTTGTCTCTCTATAAGGTATTGATGTATGTACCAAAAGCTAAGAACTACTATTTGGTTGTACTATGAACAATACTCATTTTTTAGACTGATGTTGCCCAAAAGATTAGTTTATTATACTCCATAACTACTATTGTGTGTTTGTAGTGTGATCCCTTTTTATATTGTCTAATCAAACAAAAGGGTGAAATCAGATTAAATATACTGAGTTCCAAGCTTTGGAGAAATGTTTACATCTTAAATATAGTCTCATTCATAGATTTCCTCTTATTTTCATGATCAAACAAATCAAAATTTCAAGTCATTATTCTTGAAGACTATAGTAAACCAAATATATGATTATTTATTTTCAAATTACAGCTTAAATCACCTATTAATAGTTTTTCTTTCATTTTACATTCTGGAGGGATAATCTGTAGAAATTGAAGTGAAAGAAGATTCTCTGTTTTATATCTTCTGCTATACAGGTGCTAATTCACTTAGCATCTTGGTGTTATAGGGGATACAAAGAGGGAAAATAATCAAGTTCTACCTCAAGGAAATCCCAGTAGAGTAGAAAGGGAAATAAGGCAAATGCATATGTGCCTATATAAGAAGCTAGAACAGGATTAGTACTATTAGTTCTAAGGGATCTAAAAGAGGGAGAGATTTCATTTGGTTGGCAGAATCAGAAAAGGCTTCACAACAGACATTTGATAAATGTCTAGAAAATTAGTAGAATTTTGTTAAACAAAATGAGGTATTCCTAGGGGGAGGAAACAATCTAAACAAAATCTTTACAAAGCAAAACATAAGGCATAGTTTTGAAATTGAATAGCATGATTTTATTAGATGATAGAATAGATGGACAGAATATAGGAAGGCATGACAAACAGAGAAGATAGGACTACAGTGGAAAGTCAGGATCCACAATGCATAAGTCAATAGTAAGCTATAGAATGTTGGTGAGGTTGGGAATAATATGACCTGAGTTGTGTTTAGGAGACTCTTGAACCATATATATATGGCATATGGCTTATGGCATCACCCTGAGTTCTGTCTTGTCTTCTCACGGCACTCTCCTTGTGTACATGGTTGTACCCAAATTTCCTTTTTTTATAAGGACACAGGCCATACTGGATTAAGGCCCTCCCCGCTGTGATATACCTTCGTCTTAACTAAGAACATCTACAACAGCCTTATTTCCAAAAAAAGGTCACTTTTTGTTGTATGGAAGATTAGGGTTTTAATATATGAATTTAGAGCATAAGTAATAGAAATTAAGATCATTCAGTCAAATGATATATATAGTCAATCATACAAGACAAACTCAGGCAGAAAAAAAAACAATCAAATTAGAGAACAGAACTCTACATACTAAAGTTGTTTAGATCAATTTCATTTCAATAATTCATTTATCCATGCATTCAAGAAAACTTATTAAATAATACGAATGATGTATAGACAAAATCAAGGATAAAGGAGCTCACATGCCATTAGGGACAACTTGATATACATTTTGTACTCTGCACAGACTAATAATTTTTAAAATGCTTGTTCAACATTTATTTAGTGGCAGTAGAAAGAATCTGATATTCTATAAATAATATTATACACTATATTTCAAAATCATGCATTAAACTTAAAATTAACATTTAATTTTTTCAAATTTTTAAAATTAAATTTATTGTAAGTACATTGGGTTTTTGAGGCTCTGAATATGTAAGTTGTCTTTATTTCCATAGCTGATTTAACTGAAGTTACATCATAATTAACAAACGTTTCAAGGTGCTCACAAGTGTATTGTGCTATCTTTGAGCAGATGCATTTCAGAGATAGGAACAGATTTGGAGTGAACCAATCAAATTCATCTTTTTTAAAAAATTGAATTTGTTGGGATGACATTAGTTAATAAAAGTATATAAGTTTCATGTGTACAATTCTATATCATCTGTATATTGCATTGTGTGTTCACCACCCAAAGTCATTTCCCTCCATCACCATTTATTCCCTCTTTACTCTCTCCTACCTCCCCCACTCCCTTTCTCTCTGGTAATCACCATATGTTGTCTCTGTCTATGAGGATTTTTTTTTGCTTAATCCCTTGATTTGTTTCACCCAGCCCCCAACACCCTCCCCTCTGACAGCTGTCAGTCTGTTACCTGTGTCTATGAGTCTGTTTCTACATTGTTTTGTAGTTAATGTTTTTCATTAGATTCCACATATGAATGAAATCATATGGTATTTGTCTTTCTCTGACTGACTTATTTCACTTAGCATAATACCCTCCAGGTGTATCCATACTGTTGTAAAAGGTAAGATCCCCCCACCCTTTTTTAAACTCAAATAGTATTCCATTGTGTAAATACACCACAGCGCTTTTTATCCACTCATCTACTGATGGACACTTTGTACTACTTCCAAATCTTGGCTATTGTAGATAACACTGTAATGAACATAGGGGTGCTTATATTCTTTCATATTAGTGTTTCAGGTTTCTTCAAATATATTCCTAGAAGTGGAATGTCTGAGTCTGGAGGCATTTCCATTTTTAATTTTTTTTTTTGGTAACCCTATACTGCTTTCCACAGTGGCTGCCCCAATCTGCATTCTCACCAACAGATAGCCATTCTGACCGATGTGAGGTGGTACCTCATTGAGGTTTCAATTTGCATTTCTCTGACAATTAGTGACATGGAGCATCTTTTCGTATGTCTATTGACCATCTGTATGTACTCTTTGTAGAAGTGCCTATTCAGGTCTTTTGACCACTTTTTAATTGGAGTGTGTGTGTGTGTGTGTGCACGTGTGTGTGTTTGTGTGTGTGTGTTGATTTCTATAAGTTCTTTATAAACCTTGGATATTAACCCCTCATCACGTGTATCATTGGCAAATGTGTTGTCTTTTCATTTTGTTGATGATTTCCTTTGTTGTGTGAAACCTTTTTAGTCTGATGTAGTCCCATTTGTTTTTCTTTTATTTCCCTAGTCCAAGGAAGTAGCAGAAAAAAATATTGCTATGAGAAATGTCTTAGATTTTACTGCCCATGTTTTCTTCTAGGATTTTTATGGTTTTGAATCTAACACATTAGTCTTTAAACCATTTTTGAGTTTATTCTTGTGTATAATGTAAGAAGGTGGTATAATTTTATTTTTAAGATGTTGTCCAATATTCTCAACACCATTTAGTGAATAGACTACCTCACCCCAATGTAAATTCTTTCCTACTTTGTGAGATATTGACCATAAAGATGTGTGTTTATTTCTCGTTTCTCTATTCTGTTCCAATTAATCTATTTATACATCTGTTTTTGTGTAAGAACAATGCTGTTTTGATTACTATGGCCTTATAGTATAGTTTGATGGTAGTGTGATTCCTCCAACTGTGTTTTTTCTCAATATTGTTGTGACTATTCAGGTTCTTTCATGGTTCCATATAAATTTTTGGAATATTTGTTCTAGTTCTGTGAAATATGGCATTGGTGTCTTGATAGGAGTTGCATTGAATCTATAGATTGCTTTGTGTGGTATGGACATATTAATGATGCCAATTCTTACTACCCATGAACATGGTATATGCTTCCACTTGTTTTTATCTTCGTCAATTATTTCTTCAGTGTTTTATAATTTTCTGAGTACAGGATTTTCATATTCTTGGTACATTTATTCCAGGTATTTTTTGAAGCAATTGTGAATGGGAGTGTTTTCTTAGTTTCCCTTTCTATTAGTTCATTGTTGGTGTATAGAAATGGAACTAATTTCTAGATATTTGTTTTGTGTCCTGCTACTTTACTGAAATCTTTTATCAGTTGTAGTATTTTTTGTGAAATCTTTGGAGTTCTTTATATGTAGTATAAATTGTCAAGTTTTTTCTATAGGAATTAGAGTTACAGAAAAATAAAAAGAAGAATAATATCACCCCAGAAGCCATTTTTTGTTAAATAATTAGCTTTAATTACAGTCTTTTAATCCACCTTGATAAGTATAAATTATTAACATTATTTAATTATGAATGACACAAAAAGCAGTGAACGGGAAGAATTTCCCACATAAAAGTAAATGTAGAGGAGTAGTTGCAGCGTTTGCCTACTGCTCAGAAAAAAATGCTCATGCCTCTCCAGGTCTCGAGGCTGCAGGTAATATGCTCTGCACCCCACTGCTGGCTCTGGGAGGGTGAGGGGAAGCCCAGGCTCCAGGATTTTTTTCTGCCCAGTAATGGCACCACCAGACAACCATCACCACTCTCTGTGCTCTGTATCTGCTCCATCACCGGGTTCAGCCTCCGTGCGTATTAACCACGCTGGTGGGATCAGGAACCTGTCTGTATCTCTCTGCTCCCCAGAGCTGCAGGGAGTGTAGGTGGCAGTCTGCCACTTGCCCACTTTCAAATGTTTCAATGCATGAATCTCTCAGCTGTGTCCATGTGTTGCACAGGGAATCCTTTGTTAAATTATAGCCATTCCACTTGTTGCAAATTCAAGTGGCCAGACCAGGTAAACCTCTCATGGCCATTCCTCTGATGGGCTTAAATTCATGGGGGAAGGTGCATGATTGCATTTTCTTAGATCCAGGAGCTCTAATTCAAATGTCTGTTTCTTCAATGAGGACAAAAGTAATTCTTTGGCTGCTCTATCATGAGCCTCAATCCAATCTTGGCACAAGATTTCATTGGTTCTTGGTTCCTATTGATGCTCTCTATGTTTTTCGTATCAAATGCTTTTGTTTGTGGATTCCACTTCTGTCTCTCTTTCTGCTTTGCTTTATGCTTTGGATTAAGCCTGATATTTCCACTTGACATACTTGCTATGATAGTGACCTACTTCATTTGCTAGCCACTTGGCTTTCTTCCACCTTAAGCTCTACCTTCGCTTTACCTTAAATCTGTGAGCTTTGTATTTTTGGGCTAGCAGCATAGTGAGAGGAAAAAAATCTTAGGTTGTTCATCAGTGTCATTTTTATCATGTAATAATGTTTCTGGATATCTAGAATAAGTGTACTTATTCTAGAGGTAAACAAGGCCACCAATGATGTCTCAAGGGATAAAAGTATGTGTAATTCTATCCCTTTCTGTGCTGATCCTCTACAAATATTAAATGTATATTTGGTAGCAAATAGTATAGTCCAGTTTGGAAAAAACATTCCTTTTATAGATGTCCATAGAGTTCCTTTCTTTTTACCTTGCATCCATTATTAAGACTAAAGCATACTTACAAAAGCAAGCCCAAACATTACTAGATAGCACATCAATATTATTCAACTTACTAGAGTGTATGACAGGCCTAGATTCAAACACTTCAAGTGTATACTGATAACATAGCAGGAATGTAGATGCTCAGCTTTGTTTCCTGCACCCTGAAAGGTGAAATCCTTATATTCATTAACTCTTAGAACAGATTAAATTCATGACTCTCAGTAAAACACAAATCAGTGAGAACACACATTGTTCAGTTCAGAAGCACTTTTTATTACATGGAAGATGATGTTACTCATTTGCTACATGACAGAGAAGAGAAATAATGATTGGTAAGATACAAGATTATTATATTTCTTTGCTCTAATGTGTGTTTATACTAAGAGGACATATATTTATGTGAATAACCTACAGTTTTTCTTAAATTTATCTCATTCTACATCATTTTTCCCCTTTTTCTCATTCTGAAATATGGTATTGAAAATTCAGTTCATTTTTAGTTGAATCTCTGAAAATTTGTTATTTTTCAACAATAAAATACACATTAAATGCTTTTTTCATCAAAGATTCCAAGTGATTGTACCACATTATCAATGTACGATTGAAGTGTTTAAATCCTATTACAACAATGCATTTGAACTTGAATGTGGATAATCTCTTAAAATGTTCACTCAGTGTTTTGGCTCTTGTAAGGAGAGATCTCAAACAGAAAGGAGTCATTCGTTCTTTTCCCCTGGGAATGAGCTAAGGAAAGATTTCTCAGAGACTCCAGCATACACATTATTCATGAAACAATTAACTTTGTGTCAATTTGATGTTTCTTCTTCTTTTATCATCATTTTATTACAGGTGCATTGTAAATGCTAGTACAAATACTTTCAATTTTTCTCTAACTTTGCTTTTGGATAAATCACAATGCCGATTTATTACTTTACCACAATAACTAGAACAAGCAGGCTGTTTCTTTATAGGATTAACATTTTCCTGTACAATGAAGTTATGTGGGAAGTCACAATTTTATGTTTTGAAAGATCTTAATGCAGTAGTTCTTCATGTTTTGGATGTGAATGACTGATAAAAGCCATGAGACTTCTCTCTAGCAAGATGTATATGTGTGTACATGTTCAAGGTTTTTCCTGTTGCAGGACTTCATGGGCCCTCTGGAATTCATCCTAGACTCAGTGATTTGGTGGGGGCAGAACAGAGCAGATTGTTTGATAACTATTCTGTCTGTAACAGCATTTAAGGCTACAAAGACTTAGCCAACTAACAGTGTAATTCATCTGGAAAAATCTGGTCAATGGGTAAAAGGAAAAAACAATAATTGTCTAATAAATCTGTATTTCTTTTTCCTGCAAGTTACTTTGAAAAATGATTCTACTTCTAGTATGTAAAAACCTAGTGTTGAAAGGGATCTTAGAAGGAAAGAAAACAGATTATTCCATTTTATTTTTATTTTAAGCAAATTCTTGAACATGAATGAGGCTTTGTTTTAAAATTTTATATATTCTGAAGTTTTAAGGAGCGAAAGATGGCTGGTTTTTAGACCTTATACTTCTCCAGAGGAAAAGTCTTTTCCTGAAAGCATTTCTGGCTAAAAAGCCCTGGCACCAGTTTGGAATCATGAACAACCTTATCCTTGCTCCAAACTCTTTCTCTCAAAAGTCATTCCTACTTAATCCTCATCAAACGTTTGTGCTATCCCAAACCCTCCTGCCCCTCAGAATTCAACTCCAGTCAAATTTACCTTGTCTCCTCTCCCAGCTAATCTGGGTCTGTGCACTGGAGCAGAGGAAAGATACAGAGGCTGTAATGCACTCGGGCAGGATTTTCCCTTTGGGCTGCCAGCCCCAGTCAGGCCCTGGCGGGTGGTGAGTCAAGTGGAAACAAACATTGGTGCAGTCCAAGCTTTTGGTTTTGATCTCTCGGTGTGGGAAGGGGGGGGGGGGGCGTCTTTGTAATGTGTGCCAGGGAAATGCAATTTTTTTTTTAAAAAGTAACATACCGGGCATTGTTATATGAGTCAGATTGCTTTATGGTCCCTTGGCAGGGATGTTAAAAATGCTGTAGTACAAGAGGAAAAGTGTAAACTGCAGGAATACCACAAAAAAGGCTTTTGTATAAAACACCCTTTTAAAGGAGATTAGAGTTTCAATACTCCTTTGAAAGGACTTTGAGGCCATCCTTTGGCTTCTCAAAAAATCAACCCACTTGCTGCTGCAGCTCTTGTCTTTTCCCAGATCATGAAATTATTGGTAGGTGATGAATCACAAAGCCAAGAAGAACATTCTCATTATTGTGTTTCTCATCTGGCATGAGACTATGTGACTATATAATAGACTTTAAAATTATTTATAAAAAGAGATCTCTTGAATTCTAAGATTGATTTATATTTTAAGTAAATTTTTAATTGGTACAACATGGACCTAAATTGACATCAAAGTCAACTATTTCTTCTTTCCTTTCAATCAACCAATTTTTTCTACCTACAGAATGAGGTGGACAGTTTTATAACATTCAGTTAGCTATCAAAAGTATCTTAAAACATGAGTTGTTAAAATGATGGCTTCAATTCTCCATTTATTAAAATATAGCAGATATATCATTTATCATACAACTATGTACATTCCAATTTGTATTTCTCTGGTTAATTATTTTTTATTATTAATATTTAAAAGCACATCCAATGTTCAGAGGTCTTGAAAATATACATAATAACAATCTTCTTGAATTAAACTAAAATCTATTGTAATGCATGTCTAAAAACTTAAAAATTATCATTAGTAAACAAAAGTAATACTTAAGGTAGAATCTAAGTGGTGCATATAACAGAAATTCCCTATAGAATTCTTTCAGCTTTCTTGTATGTATGAAAACTCACATTACAAAAAGTTGTAAAAAAAAACAAGTTAGATTTACCTGATCTATCCAACATAGTACCTGGGAAGATACAAAAACAGACAATAACTGAAAACTAAGGGGGTAAAAAATAGACTGCAAAATTGAAAGAAAGTTTCACTATTCTTACACTGAAGGTAAGCTAAGGGACACATTTTGGGGCTGTATGTGCTATAAATTCTAAATTCACCTCAAATGACCATCCAGAATGAGGAGTACTCTTGGACTAAAGCTGCACAAGAGGCATATGAGCTGTTGTAAGCTGGTCGGAGTTCCGCAGCCGCTCCACTTACGTACGCCCAGCCCAGGACACTGCTCTTTTCTTTCCGTATCTATTTGGACTTAACACTCCTGCCACACTGCTGGAAGGTAGTGATATATTTCAATATAAAATGATTTTATGAAAGAAATATACTCAAGAGGAAAGAAAAGAAGAGCCCCAAGAATAGTGCCTGTATGGGTTACACTTTCACAAATGTCCCAAGCACGCTAGAGATGGTGGCCAGCTCTTTTTTATAGCTAGAGAGCTCGCACACCCTAGGAGAAAGGTGGCCACTACCCATACAACTTCCCTTTGGGCAAAGTATTGATGACCATGACTTGAGTTATCAAAGCCAAGTTTCATGCTGAGTTGTGGGTTTATGCTAAACCCACATATTGACACCGTTTTGTATTCTTCAATTTATCTGTAAATCCTTGTTTCTATTTGGTATGATTTCCCTTTAGTCTGAAACCTTTTGTTAGTTTTTTTTTTTAATTCTCACCCAAAGATTTATTTTCTTAAATTAATTTTAGGAAGAGAGAGAGAAGGAGAGACATCAATGTGATAGAGAAATATCAGTCAATTTCCTACTGTACGTGCCCCAATTGGAGATCAAACTCACAACATAGGTATGTGCCCTGACCAGGAATTGAACCTGCAACTTTTTGGTGTAAGGGACAATGGTTTAAGCAACTGAACCACCTAGCCGA
>PVIA01011275.1:0-45567 GCA_004024845.1 Tonatia bakeri
TAGAGTTCTACAAAGATTAAAAAGTGGTGCTTGACACTTAGCAAGCATTAAAAAAAAATTGATTCCCTTTTCTGCTCCTTGTACGTAATGTGGGGGAATTGCTTAGAACGTTGGAGGGAAGTTGTAGCGTGGTTCAATGTTCAGGTTTTGCAGAAATACCTGGGTTAAAATCTCATATGTTGTCGTTGACTTTGGGTGAGTCACTTAATCTCTCTGAGCCTCAGCATTCCCACCTCAGTAGTTTCACCTCCAGGACTGTTTTGAGATTCAACCACAAAGAGCTCTTGGCACCGTGCCTCACACATAGCAAACATTCACGAAACAGGAGCCCGTATAAGGGGAGAAGGACATTACCTAATTTTGCTGGTGTACTTTAAGATCAAAACAATACATTGCTCAAAATATTTCTGTTGAATATATTGCACTTCATAAAATAATCTTTTTTCTTGGTAGATTCTCATCTTGGGTCCTCCTTTGGTCTTTTTTAAAATTAAATTTTTCCCCTATTTAAATGAATGATTGATTATTGTTATGAAAACTGAAGAAGTACAGATAAGAATAAGGAAGTAACAAAAATTCTCCCAAATACACCCCCCCAGAGATACCATCAATACTTTGGAGAATATTTTTCCAGATTTTCATGCACACACATATAGTTTCCACACATACATACACACAAGTCTACATGTATAGAACTGTATAGTACATACCATTCAAAAATTTTCTTTATTTCATTTAACAGAGTTTCATAGGTATCTTTCCAAAGCAGAGAATGTTGACCTCCTGTTCAGGAGGTCAAGACCTCTTCCTTGAACGGATAACCTGAGACCTGGTGAATCACAGAACTGGACACTAGATGGCAGTGTTGAAATGAAAATTTTGGAAAATAAATACTGCTGTTTACACAGGAACAAGAGTCCCCTGAGACTTTCTTTGTTCAGCAAAATCTTGTTATTGACATTCTGATAATTAATAAGTGGTGAAAGGACATTTATCTGATTAAGATTGTATTACTTTGGAGGCTCCATGTTCCCCTGGCTTGGGTGCAAACATCAAGCTTCTAAGACAAAGATTTGTAAGACTGCATTCAGATTTGTTTTATCATCCATCTGTGAAAGTGAAAATTTGCCCTCTGTGGAAGGACTAAACTGCTTGCCATCCCTATCGCACTCTCCCCAGCCTCCACACCAGACACAGAAGATGGACTGACACTCTTGCTGCCTCCCCACCCCAAGAGGAAAACCTGGTTCTTGTGCTCTGTCCATCGCAGCAGAAGAAGCCACACTCCTGGTTCCTGTCTGGCCTAAGGTGTCTGGGTGGTGCTTCACCCTGAGATTTCAAGACCCAGAGACCTTGGTCCACGTCTCCTGAGGTTTTGTGCTTCCTACAGCAACTGCATCCACATAGAGAGAGCAGGTCAACCCAGACCTTCGGAATCCCAGCCTTCCTTGGGTTAGCATGTTTTTTGTCAATACGTTCCACTTCTGACCCAAAGATGTGGCACACACATGCATGCACACATGTGCAAGCATACACACCTGAACACATGGACATATACACACACCTCCCTTGGTGTTTGTGCCCTGTGCTCTATGGGGAAGAGTGCAAGATGCACGTCTGGAGTTTCATCTCAGCTACTAACTGACCTTGGGACCTTTTAAATCCCTTACCATCTCAGTTTTGTTGAACTTGAGTAGCAACAACTGAGCCCATTCTGGGGTATCATATGTGTAGACCGTGCATGTGCTTAGGGGCCTCCCAGCCACACCCATAAAAATGATAAAAAATTCTGACTTTGATGATTTTCATTTTAAAAATAGCTGTCATGGGAAAAATCAGAACCTTATGAGTTTCTTTACATTTATTTGATGACCTTGTTTTTACCTTGCACTGCACTGACCTCTCAAAACACTCCATGGTTAGAGGCTCCTAAAAGCTTCTACCATCAACATACTCTGTGATTTAGGACATGAGGGTGTATTAGGGCTCAGTCACGTCACCTTTACTGACCGTAACCCGATGGGTCTATTATAGCACTGAGTCGTGGACACACATTTCATTTTATGAGAAGGCTTTGTTCACACAGACTTCATGAAAGGCTACAAGAGACACTTGCTCTGGAAACTGACCCTTCTGGCTTTTACTGGAGAAAATATCTGTCTTAATGCAGAGCTTGAATAGGAAAGTTTGAAGAGATGACTTGGGAAAGGCGATTATTGAATTTTAAAGGCAGCCCTGGCTGTTGTGGCTCAGTGGATTGTGTGCTGGCCTGTGAACTAAGGGGTTATCAGTTTGATTCCCAGTCAGGGCACATGCCTGGGTTGCAGGCCAGGTCCCCAGAAGGTGGCGCGAAAGAGGCAACCATGCATTGATGTTTCCTCTCCCTCTCTTTCTCCATCCCTTCCCATGTCTCTAAAAAATAATAAAAATAAATAAAATCTTTTAAAAAAAGATTTAAAGGCAATCTAGCTCTCTTCTTTGTCACAAGCAACCAAAATAAAAGATCACTAGTGACCCAAATGACACATTGTCAATGTGGTAACACTTGATTCAACTCAAATATATTTCACCTCAATGAGCAGCTTCCGAGTGCCTACTGTGACTAGAACATGTGAAAGATAAGTGAATGTGACTTCATTCCTGCTTCCAGGAGGTATAATCTAGAGGAGACAAGCATATACGCAAGTCTCTTCTTTACTGCAGTCCAGTAAGCCCATGGTCTTTGAATGTCTTATCCATTGCCCTTTATTTATCACTTGCTTTGAACATAGCAGAAGCTCATTATTGTTTTTGGATGAATACATATGAATATACTAAGTCTGTCTGGAAAAATGTCCAACCATTGTTAACATATTATGAGAATGGTTTGTGCAACGTTGATGTAACATGGCAGCCAAGAAGAGTGGACTGGAGTACGCACGTGTGAGCAATGCTGACTTCACTGCACTAGTCAGTGGGGGTGGGAGATGCTGTTGAGTGAACATGACTATTGTGTGGCCATCACATTCAAAATGACTGAGAGAGCTAAGCAATGAATCAGCATCAAATTTTGCATTAAGCTTGAGCATTGCTCCACAGAAACTATTTGGGTGATTCAGAAGGCTGCAGCCATGGGCAACTGATGATTAGTGGCTTCATCACAAGGACACACCTGCTCGTGATTCTCATCTTGTGCAGAGTTTTTTGCAAAACATCAAATCACCCAAGTGACTCAGCCCCCCTACAGACCAGATTTGGTGCCCTGTGACTTCTGGCTTTTCCCAAAACTAAAATCACCTTTGAAAGAGAGAAGATTTCAGACAGTTGGTGAGATTCAGGAAAATATGACAGGGCAGCTGATTGTGATTGGGAGAACTGTGTGAGGTCCCAATGTTCCTACTTTGAAGGGGACTGAGGCGTCAGTGTCTTATATGCAATGTTTCTTGTATCTTGTATCTTATTCAATAAATGTCTCTACTTTTCATATTACATGGCTGGATGCTTTCTAAACAGACCTCATATATTATCCATGCAAGACAGAATGTGACAATGGCTACTGAGGAGATAGAGAGTGATGTTAGAGTGCCAATTAAAATAAAAAAAGAAGAGGCCCTAGCTAGGTAGCTCAGTTGGTTAGAGTGTTGTCCCGATATGCAAAGGTTTTGGATTTGATCCTGGTCAGGGCATGTCTATTTTCTCTCCATAACTATTCTGTCACCAGTAAATGCATAAATAAGTGGAATAACAAAATCTGCCCCGCCTATCTCTCTCTTTGTAAAACATCAATAAAAGGAAAGGAAGAAAGAAGAAAGGAAGAAAGATGAAAGAAAGAAAGAAAGAAAGAAAGAAAGAAAGAAAGAAAGAAAGAAAGAAAGAAAAAGAAAGAAAGGAAGGAAGGAAGGAAGGAAGGAAGGAAGGAAGGAAGAAAGGAAGGAAGGAAGGAAGGAATAAAGAAAAAGAAAGAAAGGAAGGAAGAAAGAAAGAAAGGGAGAGAGAGAAAGGAAGAAAGGAAGAAAGAAAAAGAAAGAGAGGGAGGGAGGGAGGGAGGGAGGGAAGGGAAGGGAAGGGAAGGGAAGGGAAGGGGAAGGAAGGGAAAAGGAAGAGTGGTGAGGGAAAGAAGCATTTGAGCAGAGCCTTGAGGGATGGGAAGAATTTTGATGGGAGGAGGGAGTGTGATGGAGATTGATCTCTTGTTCCAGGAGGGAATATGGTGAGCCCAGTCAAGGTAACAGAGAGAGACAAAGGGAAGATAAAACAAAACAAAGCACATGTAGGCTTTCTGTGATGGGTGTGACTTTAAGCACTTTATAAGCATTAACTCATTTAATCTCACAACAACTCAGTGAGCTATGTACTGTGATGATCTCCATCAAACATATGAGGAAATTGAGGCACAGAAAGGTTGAATATTGTCCAAGGTCACACAACCGTTAGTGACAGCCAGCATTCAAACCTAGGCAATTAGTGTCCAAAGACCATGTTCTTAGTCACTTGTGGTGGATTGCAAATGTGGGTATTTCTCTCTGTATCTCAGGCCTCGGATTGCGACTTTGTACTTCCTTCCATCAAGAAGGGCAGTTTTGCCCTGTCTGGCGTGGTTCAGGTGGTTATAATGTTGTCCTGTAGGCCGAAAAGTAGCGGGGTTGATCCTTGGTCAGAGTGTGTACCGGAAAGTGGCAAATCAATGTTTCTCACATCAATATTTCTCTTTTCCTTTCCTTCCCTCTCTCTCTGAAAGCAATGAAAAAAAAAATGTCCTTGGGTGAGGATAAAAAAGAGAAAAGAATTGAAGTCTTGATAAAGCCACTGTAAGAAAATGCCAAGTACGTAACCTCTTCTTTTCACAGTAAACTCCCAGGAGACAAAGTCTTTAAGGATCCTTGACAGCCAATAATATTTATACTCGTTCTTTGAGTTTTTCTATAAAATCCAACTGCTTATGTTTACTGAAAATATATGTGTTAATACTCGTTTATGGTTTATGTAAATGTTTTACTAGGTGCAAAATACAGAAAAATTAGATTGTTACAGGGTGCAGCCAAGAGAGGGGACTCCAAATGGGCATTTGTAATGGGGTCCAGAACTCAAGGTGTCCAGGAAATATTAGGATGTCCTCACTGCCCCCCCACCAGGTATGTGTAGGGGGAAGGGACAAATGGAGCAGGGCCTTTGAGAGCTGTTTTGCATAGCAACAGCTTTGCAGCTAACCTCTGGCGTGGTCATTTAACATATCTATAGCCTTTGACTGGTTACATAGATATGTTAAATAGCTGTGGCCATGCTCTGAGCCAGGGGGACAGAAGTAACTTCCCTACCAAGATGTAACTGCCTGGGCAGGTCCCCCGAGTTACAGCACCTGTGTGGGAGCTTGGAGATGATTGGCTCCATGACATGGGGCCACACCTGCCTAGACCCACGATGGCAGCCAGAAAGGCTGGAAAGAATGGGAGATTGAGGGCAGGTGTGGCTGAGTGTGGGAGGAGTCGGAAATGGGGCTGCACAGGAAGATTGGCATGGGGATTTAAACCCACACAGGGCAGCCAGTGGGAGAGAGCCATGTGCTTCTGGCAGAGTGGGTACTCCCTCAGACCTGGGAGGGAGAACCACTCGGCCTTTAGCAGAGTGGGGACTCCTGTAGCCCTGCGAGAGAGAATCACCATGCGTCTTTAGTAGAGAACCACCACTCGGCTTTGGCAGACTGGTGACCCCCCCCTCCTCGCAGCCCTATGAGAGAGAACCATGTGGCTTTGGCTGAGTGGGGACTCCCGTGGCCCTGGGAGAGAGAGGACCACGTGGCTGGAGCGGTGGAGAGAGGACCATGCGCCTTTGCCAGGGCGGGGACCCCTGTAGCATTAGTAGGGGGAACTACCACCCGGCTTTAGCAGAGATCCCAGCGACACAGCTGAGGGTGCCAGAACCAAGGAAGGTCTCCCAGCCCAGATGGATCACTGGGAAGAACCAGGGGCTGCCTGAGCCACAGACTTCTATTTCCTTTCCCAAGATACAATACCTCAGACTGGGCAAAGGGGGAAGGAAGGACTGTGTGTGTTTGTGGGTGTTTTAAGGGACTTTGGGATTTTGATGAAGACATTAGGTCACTACTTTAAGTTTGTAAACCAATAAACAAACATTTCCTTTCCTTTTCATGAATCTCTGACATTGAGAGACATCTTTCCTATAGGCGGCGGACATAACAGACCTGGGGTTTTCTTTCGGGTAATAGTATATTGCCCTTGATCCCCCCTTGGCCCCTTGTTGTTCTGTAACAAGATGAATGGCAAAACTTGGAATATGATAGTTCACAGGATAGAAGTGATCTGGATTGCTTTTCACAATAAATGTCATAAAAACCCTACTGCCTTCCGTCTACCCATCTTTTTCTTTTGGGGGAAATTTTGCCTCAACTCACATCCTGTGGTTATGATATTGTCCCATTCCCAATGGTCCACCATTGCACCAAGATGACATTTATTATGAGAATTCCTGGGAATCAGCCTTCCTATTGCCCTAAGACCACAATATCTAACCAAAAAGTTGGTCATCAATGCATCCTTCAGATTGCCTCATGATCAAAAGGGGGAAATTGTACATGAAAAAAGAATTCTATGGAAAGTAACCTTATGGGGTGATTTGATCATAAATTCCTAACATTATGTTAGGAGTACATTATGATGGAAGTTATATGCTGGGCATAGGGCATTTTTAGTAAAAGGGTTATCTTTGTCTTAAGCAAATCCTGTCATTATTCTAGTGCTTCTAGGTTAATACACCTTTGGAATGCAGAGTAATTCTCTTTTTCAGACCCCTCAAGGCATAACCACCCTCAAGGGATCGAATAATCTTGTTAACCATTCTGTAATTTAATCCCCACCTTGCTTTCTCTTACCTTTCTTTAAGCTTCCCTAATTCTCTCCTTAATAGTAAACATGTAAAAGAAACTGCAGATTACTTTTGGCCAAGATGGAGGCATAGGTAAATACACTTTGCCTCCGCGCACAACCAAAAGGACAATAACAAATTTAAAAACAATAAATAGCCAGAACTGCCAGAAAATCGAACTGTATGGAGGTCTGACAACCAAGGAGTTAAAGAAGAAACATTCATTCAGACTGGTAGGAGGGGCGGAGAGGGGCAGCCAGGGTGGAGAGGATTTGTGGCAAGGTGGCAGCTGAGGCACCAGAATGGGCAAGGCGAAAGCTGGTGGAGCGAGTGGCCCCACATGTGTGTATGGATAACTGGGAAGAACAACTGGGGTGCAAGACAGATCTCACAACCTAGGGTTCCAGCATGGGGAAATAAAATCTATAAACCTCTGGCGGTGAAAACCTGTCGGGGTTGTGGCAGTGGCATAAACTGCCAGCCTTAGAAGAGAGTTCATCGGAGAGACCCACAGGGTACTAAAACATACACGAATCCACCCACCTGGGAATCAGCACCAGAAGGGCTCAGTTTGCTTTGGGGTAGCAGGAGAAGTGACAAAACCAGCCGAGAGCTGAGCAAGCAGCATTGTTCCCTCTGTGACCCCTCCCCCACTGACAGCACACAACACAGAGACGTGGGTTGCTCCCTCCTGGCAAATACTTAAGGCTCCACCCCTTACAACAAACAGCTGCACTGAGACAAAAAATATATGGCTCTAATGAAGGAACAGATCAAAGCTCCAAAAATAGAACTAAGTGATGAAGAGATGGCCAACCTATCAGATGCACAGTTGAAAACACTAGTAGCCAGGATGCTCACAGAAATGGCTGAGTATGGTTGCAAAATGGAGGAAAAAGTGAAGGCTACTCAAAGTGAAATAAAGAGAAATGCACAGGGAACCAACTGTGAAGGGAAGGAAACCAGGACTCAGAACAATGGTTTGGAGCAGAAGGAAGAAATAAACAGTATGGGGGATCCACAAAAAATTAAAAATGGAACTACCTTGCCATGGATGGGTGGCTCAGTTGGTTGGAGCATTGTCCCATACACTGGTCTGATTCTTGGTCAGGGCACATTTCCAGGTTTTGGTTCAAACCCCAGGCATGGTGTGTACAGGAGGCAACTGATCAATGTTTCATTACCAGGGAGACCCAAGTTAGGAGCACCCCCTCCTCAGTTCTTGACTTGCTGAAAAGAAGAATTCAGTTGAGAGACAGCATGTATAGTGGAAATTAAATAGCAAGTTTATTTATAAAATACACTTAAGCATGAAACTACAGGCACACATTCAGCTAGTCTGAATGCCCCACAGATGGAGGAAATGAAGTTGGTAGTTAAGTTTGTTAGTTTGTTCTACATACTTGAGCACCTGGCTAAAAGTGGGCACTCAGCTGATCTGAGTGTGCTATTGGGGTTCAAGGGGGTTACTGTTTAGTCAGCTTCTGGGTTCCCCCTCCTCCTCGCCGTCCAGACGTTGGGGTCAATACAGAGTTTTAAAGGTTTTCTTTCCCAGCTAGTGGAGATGACACATAGGGAATTTCAAGGGCTTCCCTCCTCCTGCATTATCATAGTTTTGGCTATTTTGGTTTTGTTTATGATGTTCAGAACATCTGGCAACCTTATCAAACCAGGCTCAGGACTGCTGAATTAATTGGTGAGACATGTCTCCCTTTTTTTCTAGTCTCCTGTTTTAAGTTCTATGTCAGATAGTAATGGCACAGACCCAGCTTTAATTCCCCTCCAGCCACCAATTCCTAGCTGCTACCTAGCAGTTTCTCTTTCACACCAATGTTTCTTTCTCTTTCTCCCTCAAATCAATAAACATATCTTCAGGTGAGGATTAAAGAAAACCCTAAAACTAGGACAGAAAAAAAAATAAAAAAATCCAAAAATGTTGTGGGCTTGATTCCCAGTCAGGGCACATGCCTAGCTTTTGAGTTTGATCCACAGTTGGGGCCTGTACAGGAGGCAGCTGATAGATGTTTCTCTCTCACATCAATGTTTCTCTCTCTCCGTCCTCTCTCTCTAAAATCAATGAAATTGTCCTTGGGTGAGGATTAAAAAAAAAAAGGAACTGCCTTATGACCCAGTGATTCTACTTCTGGATATATATCTGAACAAACCCTAACACTAATTTGAAAGAATATAGGCACCCTGCGGTATAGCTAAGATTTGAAAGCAAAACAAGTGCCCATCAATAGATGAGTGGATAAAAAAGGAGTGGCACATATATGCGATGGAATACTACTCAGCCATAAAAAGAATAAAATCTCATCATTTGTAACAACAAGGATGGACCTGGATGGTATTACACCAATTAAGTAAGTCAGACAGAGAAAGACAAATACCACGTGATTTCACTTAAATGTAGAATCTAAAGAACAATATAAACAAACAAAACAGAAATGACTCACAGATGCAGAGAACAGTTTGATGGTTGCCAGACAGGAGGAGATTGGGGAACTGGGAGAAAAAGGTGAAGGGATCAAGAAGTACACATTGGTAGTACAAGATAGTCCCAGGGATGTAAAGTACAGCATAGGGATTATAGTCAATAATATTGTAATAACTATGGTGCCAGGTGGGTACTGGAAATATTAGGGAAACACCTTGTAAAGTGTATGATTATCTAACTGCTATGCTATACACCTGAAACTAATATCAAATAATATTGAATGTAAACTGTAATTAAAAAATAAAATTAAAACATGTTTCTGGGAAAGGCTGGCAGCAATTAAGTCAGATATTAAATCTAGGTTTAGTGTCATGGGCTATAATTAGCACAAGTGACAGTACCTGAGGCTTGTGATTTTCTCTTTAGCAAGTGTAAAAGAGGAACTAACTCTTTAAAATAGAATAAGCTTAATAAATGTCCTCAAATAAATAGCAATGTGAAGCAGGGACAAAAAACAACGAAGAAGAACCAAGTAGATATCCTGAGTATAAAAATGTAATAATTGAAAACTGGATTCAATAGATATGTCACAAAGCAGAACAAACACAGACAACAGTTACTGAGTGAGATTGTCAGGTCAAGATTGACTCCTACAAGTATAAAGAGTTAAGGCCTTGACTCTACTCTAGTTTGAATCAAAGCCTGGAAAGTTTTTTGTTCTTTTTTAAGTTATATTTTATTGATTATGATATTACAATTGTCCCTATTTTTCTGCCTTTGCCCCACTCTACCCAGCATGCCCCCTACCCTCAGGCAATCCCACACCATTGTTCATGTCCACGGGTCATGTATATGAGTTCTTTGTTGACTCCATTTCCTACACTGTACTTTACATCCCCGTGGCTATTCTGAAACTACCTATTTGTACTTCTTAATCCCCTCACCTTTCCCCATTCCACCACACACCCCTCCCACCTGGCAACTATCAAAATGCTCTCCATGTCCATGATTCTATCTCTGTTCTTGCTTGCATAGCTGTTTTTTAGAGTCAGTTGTTAATAGATATGTATTTATTACCATTTATTGTTCATAGTTTCAATCTTTGAAAAAAAGTTCCTTTAATATTTTATATAATAACGGTTTGGTGATGATGAACTCCTTTATTTTTTTCTTGTCTGGGAAGTTCTTTATCTGCTCTTCAATTCTAAATGACAGCTTTGCTGGGTAGAGCAGTCTTGGCTGTAGGCCCCTGCTTTTAATGACTTTGAATATTTCTTGCCAATCCCATTTAGGTTGCAAAGTTTCCTTTGAGAAATCAGCTGACAGTCCTATGAGAACTCCCCTGGAGGCAAGTAACTGTTTCATTTGCTGCTTTTAAGATTTTCTGTTTATCTTTAACCTTGGCATTTTAATTATGATGTGTCTTGGAGTGGGCCTCTTTGCATCCATCCTGTTTGGGGCTCTCAGTGCTTCCTGGAGTTGCATGTCTATGTCCTTCACCTAATTAGGAAAGTTTTCTTTCATTATTTTTTTCAAATAGATTTCCAGTTTCTTGCTCCTTCTCTTCTCCTTCTGGCACCCCTGTGATACAAATGTTGGAATGCTTGAAGCTGTCCCAGAGGCTGCTTAAACTACCCTCGTTTTTTGTGGATTCTTTTATCTCTTGTTGTTCTGATTGTTTTTATTTTCTTCCTTCATTGATTTCCTTCATTGAGTTCCAGATCATCATCGATTTGATTCTGGGCTTCATCCATTCTACTGTTGTTCGCCTGTAAATTATTCTTTATTTCAATTAGTGTATCCTTCGTTTCTGACTGGATCTTTTTTTATGCTGCTGAGCTCCTCACTAAGTTTCTTGAGCATCCTTATAACCAGTGTTTTTAACTCTGCATCTGATAGATTGCTTATCTCCATTTTGTTTAGTTCTTTTTTTGGAGTTTTAGTTTGTCCTTTCATCTGAGCCATGTTTCTTTGTCTCCTCATTTTGGCAACCTCCTTGTGTTTGTTTCTATGTATTAATTAGGTAGAACTGCTATGGCTCCCTGTCTTGGTAGCATGGCCTAATATAGTAGGTGTCCTGTAGGGTTCAGTGGCACAGCCTTCCCATCACCTAAGCTGGGTACTGGAGGTGCATTGTTTATATGGGCTGAGGACACACTCCTCTTGTAGTTGGGCCTTATTGCTGTTGGTAGGTCAATGGGAAAGATTTAGCCAGGCCAGTCACTGCAAGGATTGGCTGTTACCACTGACCACCGACTTCTGCCATCCATGGAGGATCAGCTGAAGGGGGCAGGGTGGTTGTGCTCTGATGCAGTCTATAGCTATCCACTGGGTGCACAGGCTCTGGGGTTTCCTGGGTGGTACAGGCCAAGGTCAGCACCCACCTGCATTCTGCCCTGGGCCACCCTGCATGAGCTATAAATACTCTGAGATGGCTACTACTTGTTCTGGGCTTGGAGATTTCCAGGTGAAGCCAAGCTGTGAATCTAGGTTGGCTACTGTTAGTTCTGGGTCTGGGGCCACTTAGCAAGAGTTATGGGGGCTGGGGGTTCACTGAAGCTGGGTTGTTGCTTGTTTGATAGCATTTAGGAAGCTGTGAAGTATGAGCTAAGACCAGCCACTCATATGGAATAGTCATAATTAATGGTTTGGGTGGGCCCACAATATGGGTGGGATGAAGTCTCAGGGGATCTTCAGGGTGGGAAAAACTATGTTAGCCACATTAATGGGGTCTCAGATATAACATCCTCCAGCAGATTCTGTGGCTCTGTGGGGCAAGGGCTCAGAAAAGGGACAGTGGCCTCTTCCCACCTTTCTGTCTAGGAGAAAGCTGTCCCCTACCTCTTGCCTTGGTGCTAGATACTTCAGTTCCTCTCTGTATGCCACTGGTACCTTTCAAGCTGCTACCCTGGTGCTGGAGCTCAGAGGGAGAATGTCTGAGTGAGTCCATGTGTGGGTTCTTTAGGAGGAACTGCTTGGGACTCCAGCAGTGTCTTTTACTGACTCAGTCCTTGCTGGTTTTTGCAGCCAGAAGTTTTGGGGATTTATCTTCTTGGCACTGGAACCTTGGGCTGGTGTTCTTGGTGCAGATGTGCCACTCCTTGCTCCTGAGATATCCCTCCCAAATTTTCATCTACCACATGTGGACGAATGACCAGACTGTTTCTCACCTCCACCCCTCCTACCAGTGTGAATGGATGTGGTTTCTTTAATTCTGTAAGACTTCCATTCAACTTGATTTCTGTTTCTGAGTGATGTTTGTTCTACATTTTAGCTGTAATTTGATATGGTTGTGCAATGAGGCAAGCTGTATTTATCTATGCTGCCATCTTGACTGGAAGTATGGAGAGTTTTATTGAATTAAATTTCTAGGCTAAGATGGAGCTGCTCCTGCCTGGGATGCTGCATTACCAAACAGAATCTTAGATAACTTTCATGCCTTAAATGCTCTGCTTGACCAGAAAACTTTTGTATTCCATCAGCCAATCCTCATACACCAAGTCAGCTCTGGGCTCTATACTCCCTCATTCCTTATTCTTTATCCTATGAAAGCTTCTTGCCTTCTGCCTCATGTTGCAGATCTCTGGACCCTTGGCAATAGAAACTGCCTGTTTGATGATATGTTAGTTTGTTTTTAATCATTTTTAACAGTTTGTGGAGGCAAATCCTCTTTCTCTCTCTTCATTTGTATCTCTTCTTTCTTAAGTAAGAGGAAACACACTATACACTCTGTTTTGAACCGTGCTTTTTCATTCAAAAATATACCCCTGCAATTATTCTATAGCAAAATAAGAGATCTTCCTCATTTCCTTTTATAGTTCATTAGTACTCTATAAAACCATGTGGATGTGTTATAGTTTATTTAATAGTTCCTTATTGATGGATATTTGGATTATTTCCAGTCTTTTACTGCAACAAATAGCTTTATTCACTAGTACTTTTTAATGATGTGAAAAATACTGGACAGTTTTAAAGCAAGAAAAAGACATAAAAGATACCAGGACCAGAAAGAAAGATAAAAACAATCTATTCAAGGGAGTTCGGGCCAAGATGGAGGCATAGGTAGAAACCATTTGCTTCCTCCCACAACCAAAAGGAGGATAACAACCAATCTAAAATCAATAAACAACCATAAGTGCCAGAAAATCAAACTGCATGGAACGCCAATAACCAAGCAATTAAAGAAACAATCAACCAGACCAACCAGACTGGTAAGACGGGCAAACGGAGAGAATCTGAGGTGAGGTGGCAGACCATGTGAATGGGACAGATTGAACAGGAAACAGACTCAGAGCTGACTGTGGACTACAGCAGTTGCTAAGGTGGGAGAAACTCCCAGTCTCGTAGGAGAATTCTTTGGAAAGTGGACTAGAGCCGAGCCATCCAGCTGCATTGTTCCCTCTCTAGCCCCTCCCCCACAGGCAGCGTCACAGGGCAGCAAGGAGGGTTGCCCTGCCCCGGTGAATACCTAAGGCCCTGCCCCCTTACAACTTAACAGGTCCCCTTAACAAAGAAATAGGACCAAAATGAAAGAGCAGAGCAAAACTGTAGAAAAAGAGCTAAGCGATGAGGAAATAGCCAACATATCTGATGGAGAGTTTAAAGCACTGGTGATCAAAATGCTCCCAGATTGAGCTTGGTCAAAAAATGAAAGAATGAATGAAAGATACCCAAAGTGAAATAGAGCAAAATATTCAGGGAACCAACAATGACAGGAAGGAAACCAGGACTCTAATCAACGATTTGGAATGAAAGGAAGAAATAAACATCCAATTGGAACAGAATGAAGAAATAAGAATTCAAAAAAATGAAGAGAAGCTTAGGAACCTCTGGGACAACTTGAAACATTCTAATATCCGAATTATAGGGGTGCCAGAAGGAGGAGAAGAACAAGAGCAAGGAATTGAAAACTTATTTGAACAAATAATGAAGAAAAACTTCCCCAATCTGGCCAAGGAAATAGACTTCCAGGAAGTCCAGGCAGGGCAGAGAGTCCCAAAGAAGTTGGACCCAAAGAGGAACACACCAAGGCACATCATCATTAAGTTACCTAAGATTAAAGACAAAGAGAAAATCCTAAATGCAGCAAGAGATAAGGAGACAGTTACCTACAAAGGAGTTCCCATTAAACTATCAGCTGATTTCTCAAAAGAAACCTTACAGGCAAGAAGGGGCTGGAAAGAAGTATTGGAATTCATGAAAGTCAAGGATCTGCATCCTACTCTATCTAGGGTTACTCTATCTAGCAAAGTTTTCATTTAGTATGGAAGGGCAGATAAAGTACTTCCCAGACAAGGTCAAGTTAAAGGAGTTCATCATCACCAAGACCTTATTCTATGAAATGGTAAAGGGACTTATCTAAGGAAATGAAGAAAGTAAATATGAACAGCAAAATGACAACAAACTCACAACCATCAACAACTGAACCTAGAAAAAACAAAAACAGAAACACACTAAGCGAACAACTAGAACAGGAACAGAATCACATAAATGGAGATCACATGGAGGGTTATCATCTGGGAGAGTGAGGGGGGAGAATGGGGAAAAGATACAGGGAAGAAGAAGCATAATTAGTAGGCATAAAATAGACAGGGAGAAGTAAAAAATGGTATAGGAAATAGAGAATTCAAAGAACTTACATGTTCAACCCCTGGCCATGAACTAAGGGTTGGGGGAATGCTGGAGGGTTGGGGGGTTCAGGGTGGATGGGGGATAAAGGGAAAAACTGGGAAAAATGTAATAGCATAATCAATAAAATATACTTAAAATATCTATTCAACATGCAAATATATGGGAACTAATACAAGTATTTGGCAAAATTGTTGGATACAGGTCATATTATTAAAAAATCAGCCCTGGCTGGCATAGCTCAGTGGATTGAGCGCAGGCTGCGAACCAAAGCATCGCAGGTTCGATTCCCAGTCAGGGCACATGCCTGGGTTGCAGGCCATGGCCCACAGCAACTGCACATTGATGTTTCTCTCTCTCCCCCTCTCTCTCTCTCTCCCTTCCCTCTTTAAAAATAAATAAATAAATAAAAAATCTTTAAAAAAAATCAATGCTGTTTCTCTAAGCCAGTAATAACAAACTTGAAAATAAGACAAAAAAATAAGATTCTGTTAAAATAGCAATAATATTTGCACAAGAGGATGGATAATGAAAATGTAGTGGATACAGACTAAAATAAAAGCTTTTAACTAGGTATTCATGCAGGAATAAATGCATCTTAAGAATGCGTTTCTGCATCCTTAAGTATTCTTGGTGTGGCTCAGTGGATTGAGTGCTGGCCTGCAAACCAAAGGTTTGCTGGTTCCATTCCCAGTCAGGACACATGCCTGGGTGCAGGCCAGGTCCCCAGTAGGGGGCGCACACAAGGCAACCACTCACTGATGCTTCTCTCCCTCTCTAGCTCTCTCCCTTTCCCTCTCTAAAAATTAAATAAATAAAATCTTAAAAAATATGGTGTCGAAGTGAGAGAAGTAAGAAACAGATTGAAATTATATCAAAATTACATAAACACAGAGTTGGGGTGGGAGGTTGCATGGAGTGTGTGGAAGGATTGAGGGGGAGAAAGAAAAACTCACGGACATTGACAATGGTGTGGAGACTGCTGGGGTGGGTGGAACTGGAGGTGGGTATAAGGGGGATAAATGGTGATGGATGAACTGTGCACCTAAAACTTGTATAATTTTGTTAACCAGTGTCACCACAGTAAATTCAATAAAAAGGAAAAAATGGAACAGCACAAATTTCATAAGGATATATGCCTAGTTGAGAACATTATATAAAATATATTATAGTGATTTTGAGTATCAAGGATGAAAGGAAAGAGTAAAAAGATAACCCAGAAGAAGTGTTTTATATGGAATGATGATGATAATGTGTCAAGAATTAGGGTTGTGCTTAATTTAATTCTTCATCTGAAGTAAAACAAAACAAAACAAAACCAAGTCTCATAAACAGACATCCCCGCAAATCCACAGGGACGAGGCTCATGTTACCCTGGGCAAGCGAAGGTTACATAAATGGATCATTAGAGATCGTGTGGCATGCCGAGAAGCTGTAGGACAGAATTCCTAAGCATGTGAGTACTCCATTGAAATAAATTCAACAATTTGTTAAATCAAGGTCTCTGTGCCTTAACTGAAATGGCAGGTGTAGCGCTGTAACATCTTGCTTCCCCTAAGACCTGATCATAAGAAAGAGGTCTCACATGAGACCTGGTTAGATAAATGCAGGAGTTCCCACTATCACGTGGTGACTGTCACTCCACAGGATTTAAAGTGGGAAGCAACTGCGAATGACCTTGAGTCACAAAGATTCATGGTTAGAATATTTCTGCCTGGTGGAATATTCCACACAAACACCACTCTTGTTGCTGGAATTCACATCAGAGCCCCTCTAGGTTGATGGTGTTTGAAATGTGCATAGTCCTATAGAGGGTTGAGTTTCAACTGGCTTAATCCATTTGACTAAAATATGAGCTCCAGGCACTGTGGTCAAAACAAAAGTATCCACGGGAACTATGTTCCTTTGACTCATAAATGTTATTTTTAGAAGGTGCATATTAAATGGCCATCCTGTCCAGTTCTCCATCTGATGCTTGACACTGCTTAGCAAGATTCCATTAATTAGCCATTTAATTATGATTGAACACCCTTGTCTGAAACACTCATTAAGCCAGCAACAGAATTGTATTACCTTTTTTATACAATAATATATTCATTAATTCAACAAATATTTATTGAACACCAACTATGTGCTAACCACTGCACATACAAGGCTGAACAAAGCACAGATTTCCTACTCCATGTGTCTTACTCTTTGGTTAGAGGGACAGATTGCATACAGATGAAGAAAAATATATCACTGAATAATAAATATAAAATAAAAATAAAACAGGGTGATGTAATAAAGAATGATGGGGCAGGCAGTGAAAGGGCTGTGTTAAGTGGAGTGGGATGGAAAGACCTCTTTGAAGAGAGAACATTTAAACTGAAATCTGAATAGCAAGAAGGAGTCGGTCGCAGGAAATTTTAGAGAAAACAAACATTCAAGACTGAGGCAATGGCTGGTGCAGAGACTCAATGGCCAGAACAAGAAAATCGGATGTGTTGGAGGGAGAGAGAGATTGTGAGTTGAAGGACATACATTTGCTGTCGTTTGTCTTTTGTGAATTTTATTATTTACTCATATTATTTACTTATTTATATTATTTATCTTTAAATTTTTTATGTCTCCTTTTTATTTGTTTTCAGGTGTTTCTTTAAATTAATTTCTTGTTGCTTTTACAGTAGCTCCTTCTTATCTGAGAGGAACATGTTTCAAGATCTTAAGTGGGTGTCGAAAATGGTGGATAGTACCCAACCCTATATATATTATGCTTTTTTGTATACATACATATGTATGATAAAGTTTAATTTATAAGTTAGGCACAGTAGGAGGTTATAGGCATACTTTGTTTTGTTGTACTTTGCTTTATTGTGCATCCCTGGTGTGTTTTTTGTAGATTGAAGGCTAGACTTTTTGCCAGCAAAGAGATTATGATTCATTTTATTGCTCTACTCCCTTTATTATGGCGCTATCTGGAATCAAACCTGCAATATATCTGAGTTATGGCTGTACTCACTTTGTTTATTTAGTGGTCTAGATCAAACCCACAGTATCTCCGAGGTGTGCTTTTGATACAAGTAACAAATAATAAAAGAATATAAAACATTATAACAACATACTTTGATAAAAGTTATGCGAACATAGTCTCTCTCTCTCAAGATGTGTTATTGTACTGTACTCACCTTTCTCGTGATGATGTGAGATGATACAGTGCCTGCATGAGTACATGCGGTGAGGTCGATGATACAGGCATGGTGACATAAGAGTTAGGCTTCTATTGCCATCCGACCATAGATAATAAGCACTTTATGGTTTCTCTTTGGCATATCCAAACTGCCAGCATCACTATTCTTGAGCTTTGGGGTCACTGAGTAAAATAAGGGTTACTTGGGATACTGACAGTGGATCTGACAAACAAGATGGTCAGTAGTGACCATCCAGCACAGCACAGATGCACTGGACGAAGGGCTGAATCACGTTCCAAGATGGAGTGGGACTCTGGAGATTGCATCATGCTATCAGAACCACACATGCTTTAAAACTTATGAATTGTTTATTTCTGCAATTTTTCACATAATGTTTTTGGACCCTGTACACTGTAAGTGACTGAAACCTCAGAAAGTGAAACTGCAGATAAGGGGCACTAATGTATATGTTGCAAACATTTTCTTTGGTTCGCAGCCCGCGCTCAATCCACTGAGCTATGCCAGCCAGGGCTTTGCAAACATTTTCTAATCTGACATCGTACCACTTGGTACTTAATTGACACGGAAATCCTTAATTCTGATGTAGTCAAATCTTACAAACTTTTCTCCATATGTTTTTTTACTTTCTGATCTTATTTTAAAAAATCCATAAGGTGATTTCTTATTTGCTTTATAGATTTACCTTTTACATAGTTATTTAATACATCTGGATTTACCTTGATTAATAGTGTGAAGTGTAGAGCCATGTTAAAAATTTTCTCCCCAGGCGCTGGCTGGTGTGGCTCAGTGGATTGAGTGTGGGCCTGCAAACCAAAGCGTCACCAGTTTGATTCTCAGTCAGGGCACATGCCTGGGTTGCAGGCCAGGTCCCCAGTAGGGGGTGCGCTAGAGGCAACCACACATTGATGTTTCTCTCCCCTTCTTTCTCCATCCCTTCCCTCTCTCTAAAAATAAATAAATAAAATCTTAAAAAAATTTTTTACCCATTAAAAAGCTGAAAATGGTGTTAAAAATCCCCCTTTCTTCAACACCATCGCCCCCTCTGATTTGGTGATGCTGCTTATATACACCAAGATCTGGGCACTAGAAATGCTCCTTGCTGCCAGTATGCTTTAGATCTTATGAGTTCATATGTGTACCCCTGGTGCCAGTTCAGCAACACAAGGGGCTCCCTTCCTTTTGCCCACTCCATAGTTGTACCTCCTCTCTTCCACCATGAGACCTCTAGCTTCCCAAATATAATGACATTTACTCAGTCCTACAGTGAACACAAAGTAGATTCAAAACTACTGTATCCATACCCACTTAGGTTTCTCTCTCTCTCTCTCTCTCTCTCTCTCTCTCATTTGAAATACAACTGATTTCATTGGTTTCTGTTTATTCTCAGTCTCAGTATCCTCTATTCTGGTGGATTTAATTTCATTATTTGAATATGTAGAACACTAACATACTTCCAAAAATAAATACTACACTTGAGAGAGGTATTACTGCTCTTTCTATTCATTTCTCCTAGTATCTCCCCAATACTTGTGTGCAGTCCATTTCATTTTTTTGTTACTTTTTCTTTGAAAAAATAAATAGTTACATGTGTATTTCTTGTCTCCTCTTTTAACACGAAGCTAGCTTACTGTACCTCCTCTTTAGTTTTTTGCTTTTTTCACTTAATAGATCCTGGAAATCACCCCCCAACTCCACAATTTATGTAGTGCTATGATTAGTGTATGTATTGTATTTACTGTGTTTATTTACTATTTTAAAACATTTCTTTCAGTATCCAGGAATGTTTGTATTGCCAATTGTAGTAGTTGTCTTTAAATTAAGATATAATTGACATATGATACAATGTTATATTAGTATCAGGTGTACAGCATAATGATTTGATGTTTGCATATGATGTGAAAAGAGCACCACAGTAAGTCTAGTCAACATCCATAGTTAAAATTTCATAGTTTAACATACATAGTTAAAATTTCTTTTTTTGTGATGAGAACTTTTATAATCTACTCTTTTAAAACTTTCTACCCCTTAAAAAACTTTCAAACACACAATACAGTACCATTAACTATAGTCACCATGCTATGTACATTATATCCTCATCACTTATTTATTTTACAGCTGAATGTTTGTATTTTTAACAGTCTTCACCCATTTGTCCAACCCTACCCTTCACCTGTGGAAACCACCAGTCTATTCTCTGTATCTATGAGTTTGGTTTTTGTTGGTTTTTCTCTTTTTAGCTTCCACACATAAGTGAGATCATAGGGTATTTGTCTTTCTCTGTCTGACTTATTTCCCTTAACATAATGCCCTCATGGTCCATCCACATTTTCACAAAAAAGATTTCCTTCTTTTTTTTTTATGGCTGAATATATTTCATTGTGGATGTGAGTGTGTATCTATATATAACTCACATTTTCTTTTTTCATTCATCAGCTGGTGGGCACAGTTTGCTTTCATATTTTGGGTTATCATAAATATTCTGCAATAAGCATGGGGCTACGTATCATAATTTTCTTTGCCTTAATGTCTTTTCTAGTTTTCCTAGTTTATCTTTTTAAAACTAATAATATTCTTTAAGTTTAAAATGGTATTTTTTTGTCAGAATGAATTATCCTTTGGGGGGTCTTCTTTATCTCTTCTCATCCCATTATTTTAGTTGCATTGGTTATATTTTGCTTACATACTATTCTTCCACCTATTTTTCAACCCTTGTTTTATTCTTATTCTACAATTAAATGTATTAAATGCTCATCATCAGTTCTTTTGCTGAGGTTTTCTTAGTTCTCTCTTGGTTGAGTGAAACTTATCTCTAGTAGATTTCTCCAGAAGATTTTGTGTGCACTTGAAGGACAGCTGGAATATTTATGAAATCCTTGGTTCTTCCAGTCTTTCCACGTAACCTGTTAACTGTTTTTTGTATTTTTTTTCAGCTTTTCATAAGACTGAAGATTTGCTGGGACCATCCTGATTGCAAATATTTTATCCTATTGTCAGACCTGTCTAAGATCAAAAGTTCTACTTTTGGCCCTGGCTGGTGTGGCTCAGTGGATTGAGTGCCAGCCTGCAAGCCAAAGGGTTGCCGGTTTGATTCCCAATCAGGGCACATGCCTGGGTTGTGGGCCAGGAGCCCAGTAGGGGGTGCGTGCAAGAGGCAACCACACATGGATGTTTCTCTCCCTTTCTTTCTTCCCCTCTCTAAAAATACAGAAATAAAATCTTAAAAACAACAACAACAACAACCTTATAAAAAATTCTCTAACCAAAAACAAGAAAATAAAAGTTCTACTTTAGGGGTAGATGGTCACCAAATTTCTAGGTCTAATGTTTTATACAAAATTTAGTGATAATGAAGTTTCATGTCAAAGTTTATGGCTTGGGGTGAGGGAAGAAAAATGGTATCGGGAAAGTCCACAACCCATCACCTTGTAAATCTTGCGTGGAAGCTTAATTTAGATAGGGTTCTCAGAATATAAATAGATAAGACACTAACCGAGGAATGCCTCTGGGGTGAGGCTACTGTGAAAAGAAGCAGCTTCCATAGTTTAAAAAAATGTTCCACGGCTTCCTTCCCTGGTAACAGCTGATAGTGTATTCCTAGCCCCTTTCCAGGCCTCATTCAGACAAAAGGTCACTCATCTACAATCTCTTCAGTCTTTAAGATTTCATAGGAGGATAGTGAGTCAAGGCAGAAAGGAATCTGAGAAGTGCTCTAATCTACAGTTTTGTCCTTTGACAGAGGGGGAAACAGAGATTAAGTCTGGTGTGGAAGAGAAAAGTATTTGAAACTTAGATGTGAAATTAAGGCTTATTAAGATTCTTAAAAAATAACTTTGGTGCAGAAATAAAGAATTAAAACGTATTTCTTTAGAATTATAATATCTTTAAAATTTTAGATATACATTTAAAATTTTTTTAGAGAAAAAATGTCCAACAAAGTTAAAGGTCTTATGTTTCCGTCTCTTTATCTTATTTCTCCCCTTTCCTAGAGGAAGCCATTATCATGGACTTGGCGTGTATTCAGTCCCTGATTTCACACTGTTGTCTATACATATGTATTGAATATCCTATAACTATTCTCATTTATAGAAATGGTAACAGTATATAGCATCCTGAAATTTGCTTTTTAAAAATTTTGGTGGCAAACGTTGCTTTACGGAACCTCTGTGCGTGAGTGATTTACCTAGCTGTCTGTCCGTCTATCTAGCTACATGTCTAGAGATAGAACTAATTGCTGGGTCCCAGAGTATTTGCAATTCTACTGTATACTGCCTGATCCCCTCCCAAAGTGGAGTTCTTTGCTGTCCCATCTTCAAGTTTATCTTACTGTTTTCCTACGTATCTCTTGATTTACAATGAACATTTTCATGTGTTTGTTGGCCATTAAGTCTTCTCATTTTTTAATATGCTGCCTATTCATATCCTTTGTCCATTTTGCTATTGGGTTATAAGTCTTTCTTATGGACTGGCAAGAATTCCTTGAATTATGGATGCTATTTCTTTGCTTTTGTATGCAATTAATATTTTTCCCCAGTCTGTGGCTTATCTTTTAATTTGTTTGTAAAGTCTCACTTTTATAGACAAGTATATCATCAAAATGAGCAATTTGTAATGTGTAACGAGGCTGATCTATTATAACCTGACACCAAGTGAAGGCAAGACCAAGTAAACCCCAATTATTTCAGTGTCCCCCAGGCTACTGGCCAAGTCATTCAGTGTTCTTGTAATTGGGACACAGTGTGATAATTAGCAGTGTTCAATCTGTATCAGGTGTCAGGACGCTCTTGCCTTCTGGAAGGAGTCAAGTTTGCTGCTGGCTCTTTTCCTAACGCCGTGACTTTGGTAGGGGAGCTGAGGCGTGGCACAGTGAGCACTGAATGTGACACCAGAGGACCTGGCTTCCAGCTCTACCAGGAATTCCATCTGAGCCTCAGTTTCCTGACGTGTAAAACAAAATAAGGCTGCGTCACAGGGCTATTGGGCTCAAACTGGATAGGAGTGAAAATGCTTCCTAAGATGAGTGATAAAACCAAAATATTATTCCTAACTTCTGTGGGGCTCGGTTTTCGTATTTGTAAAATAAGAGGGATAGAGCTAGGTACGATGGTCCCTTTCAGCTCTATAATAGCCCATGCCTTTGTGACTGGGGCAAAAACGGATTCTCCAAATGAAATGGGGTAGTTGGCAATTTTAGGACTCTTGGTAAGGTCACCTGATGAAGAAATACTACAAGGCAAAGAAGATATTACAGTGTTCCTTCTTTCTTCCCTTCATGACATCTTCCATCCTTTCCTTCCTCCCTCTCATCCTTTTCTCCCGTCTTCTAATCTCTCCTTTCTTCTGTTTCTCCATTCCTTTTTCATTTCTTCCATTCCCCAAATCAGCTATACTTCCGGTAGCACTCATTCTCACCCTTTCTGGCTAATTTCTATATATTCCTCAGATAGTATTCGGTTTTATAGGAAGCCTGCTTGTAGAGACTTTTCTTGATTCCTCGAATTTTGAATGTGATGCCCTTCCCTTGGGCTTCCATAATGCACTCACAATCTCTGTCATTTCACTAACCGCACTAACTGTAATTGCCCGCAACCCTTAATAGAATGTAAACTTGAGAACATGGAAAGCTCATGTCTCGTTCACTGTTGTATCCACAGATGTCTTCTAGAGCCTGGAACACAGTCAGCACACTAGCACAGAAGGTACTCAAATCCTGCTGAATGAATAAACAAATATGCAGGCACTATGCAAGGGAGCAAGGGCTGCAGAGATAAATGAGGCAAAGCCTTAGACCTCCAGAAATTAAAAGTTTTGTGGGGAGGATGTAACCAAGTAACTGCAATACTGTGTTATAAGAACAAGCAACAGAAATCTGATCAATTACAGCTATACAGAGAGGAGAGTGAGTGTGCCAAAGGAAGTGTGTAAGAGATAGGTGAACCGGATCTTGAAGGATGAGCAGTAATGTGTTAATCTGAGAAAAGTAAAGGCATGCCAGATGGAGCATCAGTGTATTTATTTGATAATTTACTCAGCGAATATTTATTGAACCCCCACTATGTGCCAAGCACTGTTATGGATGCTGTCTGTGGTCCTTCTGTCTAACCCATGTCATCCTGTGTCTTTGCAGGTCTTCTGGGAACGTGAGTATTTCCTGCATATGAGGACTTATGGGGCAGTTGACACGGCTTTCCTTGATCCAAGAGAACAGGGTCCTGGCTGTTTTTGTGCAGAGGAGGACGTGAGGGTTTGTGTGTCTCAGTATTTTGATCAAAGGCACACAGCTGTTATATGAGAACGCCTTGGAAATGTAATCTGAGTTCCCTAAGGCACCGACTGGGCCTCACCATCTGTTTCAGGCCACTGACTGAACACTGAGAGGACTTTCTTTGGCTGAACACCTTTCTCATGGGTCAAATATTGACACAGGGATCTGTCAAGGGAAATAACAAGACAAACAAATATAAATGGAGTAAAGGCTGGAAGGAGTCTCATATATCAACACATACCATTACGTGGAGCTTTTATAGAGAAAATCAGCAGAAATAAATACAGGGTTACTCAGGGGTAAAAAAATTGTCACAAAGATTGTTTCATGAGAAAACTAGAATTTCCATTTTCATCAAGCTTTGAACCATTTATATAGAGTGTTGGAAAGGCAATCATCTTCTTTATTGTCTAATTGATTTTTACTGATATACCAGAGTAAGTCAACTTCCATGTTTAAAACAAGCCCAATTTCCTCTCCAGGTGATTGGCTTGGAGGTTCTGGCATAGGTTTATAATGAGAGGGAGAGAGGGAGAGAGGGAGAGAGAACATATTTTATGATTAAAACATTTATCCACACTAAAATTATTTTTGTTGGTTTCAATTTTTAAATTTATCTATGCAGTAGTGTAAAGTGGGTAACAGTCCTGGACTCACTCCAGTTCTCCTCCCGTGGAAGCCTTTCTGCTGAGTCATTTCACATTTACTTACAGGTTTTTAAATAATATTCTTGTATTATTCTTTGAATTTTCAGTTTTAAGCATTATAGTGACCTCTCATATAGTAGAAATAACTTCATTTTTTTTTAACCAGCCTTTCCTTGGTGTCCCAGTTGAGTTACATTTTATTTTGTTAGCCAATATTCATCATTTACATTAGAGTTATGAAAAATGCTTTGTCTAATTGAGTCTTGTATTAAACTGTGACTACTTTTCATTTTCTGCCCCAAATTTATTTTTTTCCAGGGAGTAAAAATTGTCATCTTTTTGTTGGCTTGCTTGCTTTTCTAATACTTGTCACTTATTCAACCCAAAACTTTGCTGATTCTTGAAAACTCCTCCCAGTGGTTTGCCTTTTCCTGAAGGCATCTTCCGTGGCCGTCTGACCCACTCCGGTGTGGACCGATTGTCCTTTTATTCCAGGCACACATATGGGACTTGGAGATAATAACCCTTTTATGATTATTTTGCTATTTCCTTGGACTCTCCTGTTTCCTGAACCCCATGTATTTTTCATGGGTACCCCCTCATTTTGTAGAGCACAAACAACATCTCGGGCTGAATTATGGGAGGTGAATTGCTTGAAACCAACCATGTCTGAAAATAGCTTTATTTTACCCTTTCACTTGATTGACAGTTGACTGGGCATAGAATTCTCTGTTGGACATAGTTTTTCTTCAAAATTTTGAAGTATTTCTCCATTGCTTTCTAGCTTCCAACGTTGCTGATAAGTTGGAAACCATCTAATTTCATCTTCTTTGCATCTTTTCTTTTCCCTGAGTAATTTGTTTCCTTCAAGCGTTTTTCTTCTGTTTATTTTGGACTCTAACTTCCATGTTTTTGTTAATACTTAACTACATAGGACTAAAAACTGCTAAGACTCTCTGACAACAGAAGTGAGGCTTGCTGATTGTGCTCTTCTCTGTAAGATGAGCCCTTGGAGGCATTTCACCAGGGGACTTCCAATGTCAGTGTTCTTTTCCTTTGGGCTGGGCAGAGTCTGCAAAAAGGCTCTTCCAATCTTCTGCCTGGAGCTTCAGGTGAAGCTTAGCTTCCACTCATCTGGAACCTGAGAAGGAGAAACGGGATCAGATAGGAGATGGGTTCACCATTCAGATGTACATTTATTTAAATCCCCCTTTCAGTAGGATGCTTCTGCCTTTACCTGTGCCTGGGTTTTCCAGAACAGAGACTCTCTCCAGGGAAGAAGACACCAGTGTGCTGCCTAGGTGGGGAAGCTCACTTGTCAGCTATGCTGTGTGGGGTTCATGGTGGGATCTTGGGACCTAATGATTTCTTGAAAAGCTCTCAACTAATTCTTCTTATTTTAGCTACTCCACTCTTCATCTCCACTGCCAACAATCTGCACAGTGTAAATCACTTTGGCTCTTGGCATTCCCTATGACCAGTTTAGGGTTCAGCTTTCTTAGCTTTGCTCAGTTCCATTGGTCCTTTTGCTTTACAGCTTCCAAATATATTCGCTGCTTTCTTCTCTCCCACTCTTCTCATCCTGATGACTTTATTCCTTAAAAAAATATCTCTCTACTGTCATTTAGTAGGTTTGGAGAGGGAGCGAAATTAGATGCATATGTTCGATCTGGTATCTTAACCCAGAAGCCCAGAAAAAATTTAAATTGAGGATAAACTGTAGCTATTCTTATTACTGAATCTTGAACATGAGTCAAAGCCAGGAAATTAGAAGCCAGATAGCATAAAGGTTCAGAATTTAGACCCTGTTATTAAACCTGAAATTAAGCCCTGTGTCTGCCACTTACTGGGTTTTTGACCTTTTGACATTTAACTAATTTCTCCCAGGTTTGGTCTTTTTCCTCTGTACAACAGAGATAATAAAATAGATAATTTATGAAATTAAAGTACATTTACACATATGATTTGCTTCTTACATTGTATAAATTCTAAAACATAGCTAGTGCTCAGTAAGTTGAGGTAATTTGGGCGCCCATGAAAGGGGACAGGCAACGCAGAGAAAGCACAGTAAACAACTTCATGACCTCCTGCCTGCACGTCGTTGGGCAGTCATTATATACCAGGCGCTATGCCAGGCACGAGGTATGTAATGGAGAATAGAACCCGTGCATGTGTTAGCTCTGTGGAGTTAGAGGCTGGTGAGGGTGGAAGCAATAAATAAGCACAAGTAAGTATGTAATGAAAATCTGTGGTAAGTGCTCTCAAAGGAAAGAGCAGAATGTTGTGAAAGAGAATGACAAGGGACAATTTAAATTTGTCTGTTGGGTAAAGCTTGTAATGACTCAGAATGTTGCTGATGCCAAATCCAGACTACGTCAGAGTGGATCAGTAAAATACACGTGCCATTTAACTATTCAAAATAAATTAATATGAACCTGTGGCATATAAGGCAAAGAGGTTAGAGATGTGGTTTTGCTGTCATTTAACTCCTCTTGGGTTAATTTCTTCAGCGATGGGGAGTGGAAAAATAATCTCTCAACTCACAACTTCTTCAATTCTGTGCAAATTTAGGACTATAAGAATCTATCTATCTATCTATATATATATATTTTATTAAGGTGTTTTTTTATTTTTTAAAGTATTTTATTTATTTATTTATTTATTTATTTATTTATTTATTTATTTATTTATTTATTTAGAGAGGGAAGGGAGGGGGGAGAGAGAGAGAGAGAGAGAAAGAGAGAAACATCAGTGTGCGGTTGCTGGGGGACATGGCCTGCAACCTAGGCATGTGCCCTGACTGGGAATCGAACCTGCGATGCCTGGTTCGCAGCCTGCGCTCAATCCACTGAGCTACACCAGCCAGGGCTAGGACCATATGAATATTATGAAAAAGATTAAGTATAAAGGGAACAGACTTTTCCTTCATTTATTCCCTATTATATAGTTTTATTACTGAATTTCATTTTTTTTCTTAGTAAGATGTAAAAATTTTTAGAAGTGTTTAAATCGAGAAGTTGAGAAATCTTTCCTCTTCCACTCAGGTCCCCTCCACAGGGACTCCACGAGGCTGACCATTGCTAATTCAGGTCTTTTCCTGTAGCGTGCCTCTGCTCATCTGTTCTGAGTGTATGACCTTATGATCTCAGATATGGAAAACATAAAGTATGGAAGACTAGATGATAAGTGATAAAATATTAGTAGTGGTTAATGTTTCTCCCTCTTAATATTTCTCTTTTTTCCACAAGCTGCATGTATTACTTTTATAATCAGAAAAATTAATTTTATTACATAAAATAATGCTAGTTATTGTCTTATTCTTGAAGAGAGAAAAAAGCTATCTATTTGAGTAAAAAGTTTGTGTGGAGATACTTCTAGCTAGTAATTATATTTTAGGGAAACCAAATTGCTTGTGAAGATTTATTCCATATACAGTTTTTCAAAACATGACAGCCAGACCTCATTATTCACAAAAGAAAGTATTGGCCCTTATCAGCAAGATCTTCCTTCCTGTAATGACTTCAACGACAGGACACATTAAGAAGAAACATTTCTCTCACATCGTTTAATAATTAGTGGAGTCGAAGACCTATGAGCCTTGGAAAGGGGTGGCAGATTTAATATTTTCTCTTGTTTCCCATTTTGTCTAATATTTTTTCTTCTTTTTGTCTTAATTTTATTACTTTCTAGGAATTTTAAGAAGCTATATATCCTACTGACCTTCGTATATATTTCTGTTTTCTTATATACTTCTGTCTTCTTATATGTATCTGTATCTTATCTATACCTATATTTATATAGCTGTATTCCTATTGAATGATTCACTTTGGATTACACCATAATCAAATTATATCAGGACTCTTCTAATTCTTTGAGAAATTCAGGTAGAGTTTCATTATGTAATATTGTTGATGAAATTTTTGGAGACTGAGGATGTTCCAGGAAAGATGTAGATTTGTTCAATGCTTGGATGCTATGGAATTGCCAACAAGGTTTGTGAATTCTTACTTATACCAAGCATAACCTATGAACTGAATATAAAATATTTATTACTATTTTCAACATTTGTTGATGCTACAGAATTTAATGTAGTATGAACTCATTTAAAGCTATTAAAACATTTTATCAGTATGTATTTTGCCAACAAATATTTTCTAAAAGTTTGGGTGTCATTTATCTAGTGAAATGAGCACTTGATCTGGAATATATATCTTTGAATAACCGTAAGTGTTGTTTTTATATGTAAAAGGTAAGATTGCATTTTGAGTTGACCATTTAACTAGTTACGTGGATTATTTAACTTTACTCATTGGAAAAATGGAGATAATAATTCAAACTGCATTTATTCCTTCAGGAATTTTGTGAGTCTGAAGTGCTTTGAAGAAACCACATACTTTGAAAATATCAGATGTCATATGATAACATTTATTATCTCAATTGTTCATATAATATTAAGTATAATGAGAAAATTAAAAAAATGATTTATCTACCTTTGTATGTCATGGTCAGATAATAGGTACAAGTTTTTTGATTTTTAAGTTCATAAAAGTTTCCTTTTTGTTGTTTACTTCAGGAATAATTTATTAAAAAATAGAAGCAAACTTTCTGGGTCAGTATGACAGAATGAGCACATGCAGAAATCTCTACTTTCTGTTCAAAATACATAGGATGAGAGGTAAAATATTAAATATCATATACAATCACATGAAAAAACCAACAGAAGTAACCACTATGAACAGATGCAAGAGGAAAATGGCAGACGTGAGCGGGACCTGCAGGCACATAGTTCTCAGGGGGCTGAGACTGGAAACAGGGCGAGGACATCGAGGCCTTCATGCTCCAGTCATGATGAAGGTGGAGGTCAAATTATTCTTCTTCAACATGGGTGACAAGGGCTATTATATATTTGCATCCAGATATCCTGTCTGTCGTGTGTTTAAAGACAAGGAAATAAATTCACCTATCCATCTGAAACCTTCTGTCAAAGCTGGAAGCTGAGACAGGTTTCCACATGAGAAAACTGGTGAGGTAGGCATGAGGTACCTAACTCTGTCTTATACGCAGGCAGATATAGGAGAAATCCTGCAAATTATTTTTTAAACAAAAAGAACATGAGGACACTCAGTGTCAGGGAAAAACAGTCTATAGAATTCATAAATAGGAAAATTCACAACCATGGAAAGAGAGCTAACAGAATAATCTGGAAGAAATTTCAACTTTAAAACTGTCACCACCACCCCCAAAGAAAAATGCACAAGAAACAAAACCCAATTTCCACAAGGCAAAATTATCATCCATAAAACAAGGTTAGGATATTATGAAAGCAGAAAAATCAGATATGAAAAGGAACCTATTGAGCCCTGTCTGGTGTGGCTCAGTGGACTGAGTGTAGGCCTGCGGATGGAAGGGTCGCTGGTTCCCAGTCAGGGCACGTGCCTGGGTTGTGTGTCACTTCCCCAGTGGGAGGCACATGACAGGCAGCCACACACTGATGTTTCTCTCCCTCTCTTTCTCCCTCTCTTCCCCTCTCTCGAAAAGTAAATTAATAAAATCTTTAAAAAAGATGAAAAGAAAAAGAACCTATTGAAAATGTAGTGAATGAGCAAAATAGTTATTTTGAAAGAGCCAAAGAGAGAGTTAATGTACTGGGCAATAAACAGAAAATACCTCCTAGGATGCAAAGACAAAGATGTGAAAAATAGAAGAGAATTTGAGAAATATGGAAGGTACAATGGGAGGCAGAGCATTAAAAAAGTTAAATTCTGGAAGTCACTAAGGGAAAAGCACAGATTACCTAAAATGATACATCAACCAGATCAATAGTAGATTCCTTGACAACAGCAATAAAAGCCGGAGAACAATGCGGCTATTACTTTAAAAGAAAGATTACATTTCTTTATCCTATTACCGAGGATAAAGAAATGTAAACACAAAACCTGACACTTAGAAAAATTATTTAAGAGAGAAGTCTAAAGAAAGCACATTTTTAAGTCTACGTGAGGATTAAGAAAGCTTCCTACCCACTGACTCTTATGGAACCCAAAGAGGGAAAGGATTGAGGGTAGGGGTGGAAAGTGGTGGTGGGAAAATGGAGATAACTATACTTGAACAACAATAGAATAAAAAAAAATAAAAAAATAGAGTTGATAATTTGTAGCTCAAAAAAAAAAAAAAAGAGAGAGAGAGAAAACTATTGAAAGATGAATTTCAGCAAGAAGAAAAGTGAAGCCAGAAGGAAGTGTTATATGTGAATCTTGAGTGTGCTAATTAATCTGGAAAGTGTGTTGATAAATCTAATAAAGTATTGGTTGTATAAACAGTAATAATGACAATAATAACAATAATGTTGTTGGCATTCAAACATAGAACTAAAGATCTAAACAATAATGACGTGAATAGTAGAAGATATCAGAGGAAAAGAAAGGTTCTAATGCCCTTTTCTTATTTAGAAGGAAGACACAGAATGCTGAGTAAGTTTAGATTTTAATGCAAAATATATATTTAAATATATATTAAATTACTGAGCTGATCTTTCAAAGAATAGAAATGACATATATAATTTCTAAGTCAATAGAGGGAAAATGAACAGAAGAGCAAAACAAAACAACTTTATGAGCCAGGCAGTATGGGAAAAGCTGTAAGGAAAAATGCAGAGGATATAAAATAAGTTGTTAGGAATATTTCAGAACAATCTCATAAACATAAATAAGTTGAGCCTACCTATTCAAATATATACACTCAGATTAAATTTAAAAAATTCAGCCATCTGCAATCCAGAGAGACATATATATAACAAATTTTGCAGGTGCTAAAAGCAAAGTTATGTGAAATAAAGACTGTGAAAAAAACAAAATCTTAGTGTTATAAATTAAAAATTAATGTGAAATAATCATGATTTCTAGGATTTCCATTAAAATATTTTAGAAGAAATAAGGAAAGAAAGAATAAAGAAGAAACAGAGTAAAATTAAAATGATAAGGATAAGGAGAAATTAACAAGATTGGCAAAATATTCATAACTATTATTTGAAACTTAGGATTTGTTATATTATTTTTTCTATTTTTGTGTGGTTAAAAAGTTCTAAAAAGGGAGGCACCTAAGAATAGATAAAGGAGAAATAACAAAAAAATCTAGGAGAGTACAATGAAAAGTGGTGCTAACAAAATTACAAAATGATTAAATGGACATTTTTCTAGTAATGTGATTAATTGCCAGAACTGACTTAAGAACAAATAGAAAACTTATTAAATAAAATCTGTAACCATGAAAAATCGTGAAATCAGTAGTCAAAAATGTCCTCCAACTCTTCAGAAACATAACCAGGCCCGCATACCACTGTTTAATGGACAAGTTGTTGCAAACCTCAAAAAAAAAATCTATTTTACACAAACTGTTTCAGAGGGGCAAAACGAGTAAAACCAACTACCAGGCTCATATAATCCGGATGCTGACTCCGAAAGGCTTGGCTGGAGAGCTTGGGTTACACGCCACCCGCACAGATCACCTGTTGTATCTGTGGAGGTGGGATGGAGCACAGGGTGGGGAATTGTGGTTCAGTGAGACCTCGGCTTTATTTGTAGTATTTTAATTCTCTTCTTTAACAAGGACATGAAACAATATGACAAAGATATTAAGACTTGTTAAACTGTGAAAAAAAATACTAATTATTTTTTATATTTCTAAATTTTTTAATGTTCTCAAAAATCATCTACAATGAATTACATTGTTTGCTGCTCAAGTTCAAGAGCAGAGAAAAATCACCCCTTTAAAGCACATTACATGCCAACCTTCAGATGGGGTCGGTGGGGAAGACTAGAATGTGTTATTCCTCATTAAAGAAATCATGAGTAGTTCAAGTTACTATAGATCTTGTTGTAACACCATCTTTTCTCATGTACATTGATGGAAGGTGAGAGTTACATTTTGAAAATACTCATTAGCCTATGACTCTCCAGAGTGGAATGGTTATTAATTAATCTAATCAATCACTTTGCATTCAGACATATTTTCATTCAACAAACTTCTATGGAGCGCCCACTGCATTCTGTGCATTACATGACTAGGAACTGTGTCTGCAGGGCGGAGAGATACATCCTGTTCTTAAGGAGGGGAGATGGGCAATGACGTGTGTGCAATAGAGTGGAATTGGTGGTCTACAGGGCTACACAGATCACACAGGCCCATCCATCTCAGCCCCAAGTATCGGGGAATGTGACACTTGAGTCAAGTATTACTTTTTGAAAAAGATTTTATTTATTTTTAGTGAGAGGGGAAGGGTGAGAGACATCAATGTGTGCTTGCCTTTCATGCATCCGCCACCAGGAACTCCCCCACAACCAAGGCATGTGCCCTGACTGGAAATCGAACTGGCAACCTTTTAGTTTGTAGGCTGGCACTTAATCCGCTGAGCCACACCAACCAGAGTATTACTGTTAATCATCAAACGAAGGTGGGAGGTGTTGAGGGGAGAAGAGAAAGAAACCTAGAAGCAAAAGGAGTGTCATATGCACACATGGAGAGAACATCTGAGGACGCGCAAGTCTGGGCTTGCTAGAGAGGGAGGCAATGAGTTTGGAAGTGAGATCATGATAGTGCCTTGCCTCTGCAGCTGAAGACTTTGAACTTAATCTGGGAGCTACAGGAAACCATTGAGATAAGAAATTACATGCGAGGGTGCAAAGAAGCCAGTTTCCACTCGGGCCCCAATTGCTAGAAAGGATGATGCGTGGCACTATCTGTCCAGGGACACTAATGGAGTATGGCCTCAGCTTGAGCCTCAGCCGTATCTAGTGTTGCATCTGAAGATACGTCAGCACATGCCTTATATACAGATGGAGCAGGCCAGATGGCAGTTGATTTGCTCTGGGAACCTAGACACCTGCTGAGAGATTTTTCATCCTAAGAAAAGCAAGTTTGACATAGTATGAAATCTTAGAGGTGGAAGGGAAGAAGTAGGATTGAGATAAGCTTTCTATTAATTCTATGCATTCTCTTGCTTAACTACCTTGTTAACTCTTGCCTGGGAAGACACTGGCGTGATAAAAAAAAAAAGAAGTATTTCTTTGGTACTCCTCAACAGGGTGCGACACACAGAAAGACGCATACTTCCTCGCCTCCACTCCTCACCTCGCTCTAGAGGTGAGTGTAACTTTGGTACCTCCAGTGGCCGGAAGCTGTGGCACCCGGCAGAAGAGGCTACAAGGGAAGAGATGTCTCGTGTTGATACTCAGCGGGGATGGTTAACATGTGGGTGCCTGGTGAGCCCTGTAACATCTAGCAAAAGAGAAATAAAATACAAAAAGAGGAAGAAAATATTAGCCTGTTGGACTTTTGTTAGCAAAAAAGGTGTACCCCCAAAATGACACAGATATAATTGGCTTGAGGTATGGAGCTCCCTTTTCAGTTGTACACGGGCAAATGAGGGCAGGAACCGGCACAAGGAAGGCTAAACAGAGTAGTCCTGAACCGCTTCTCCCAGATGCGGTGCTCAAATCCATGATACTAGTCCTGGCAACTCCATATTCTCTTACTGTAAAAGTGTAAAAGCTTAGGTTACTCCCCAGCCTGTAGAGCGAGTGTCCAGTTGCCCTCAGAGATAGCACGTCTCTCATCGAAAAGGAAACCTAGCCTGTAGCTTGCATCCAGCTAATCTTCCACATTGCTGCATCTAGGCACTTCCGTTCTCTCATTACTTTCACAGAGAGCAGAGATAGATTTTCATGGTTCTTCATGGCACTGTTCTCTCTGCTTTAATAGCCAAAGGCTAAAGCCAAATGAACTCCGCAGAGAACAATATGCAATTTTGTCTGATTCCTATTATTCTTTCCAAAACTGCAATGGTGTTATTCTAACTGACAGATTTTCAAAAGAGATTTATTGAAAATACCCTTGATCAAATTCAGTAAGGAACAGAATGTTTTAAGTGGGCGTGTCTGACTAGAATCTCCCTGAACGGTTTGGTAACAGCATATCAAAGGATGGCTGAATCCTTATTTCTCATCAGAAAAATAAAGCCAATCTGAAATCCGAGAATGTTTTGAGGACAGATGGCTTTAGCCTAGTAGTAAACATATTTTTGGCTGCTTCTCCACCCACCCCCGGCCCGCCCCCAGCCCACAGTAGCTATGTTTAATGCGCTGAGGGAAAGCTGTTGGCTTGCAGACTTTTATTATAGAGCAGAAATACACTTGTTCCAGAGAAGAGGAATTAAACTGGGTCTGAGTCAAATGATGTTAACAGGTGTCACTTCACCAATCCAGGACTAAAATGGGTTATTGTAAAAAGGACTCACATGACTCTTTCTGGCTCTTGCTGCGCCTGTTATGCAAAACTCTATGCCCCTGTCCTGTTCCTCCTGATTATTTCCCGAGACTTCAGGGTGTGCTACCCATGCAAGTACTGTTGGAGAACACACAGTGCCTGCCATTTTTTTGCTCTTTAGCTCAAGCTCCTCTCTGCTGCTAGTTAAGGCCCACACAGCTTAATATAAACATCAAATAAATCTCAATCAGTATTGCTGCTTCTGCCAGGCTATGTGACACTTCAACAGCATGCCATTACATCACTGGTTCCACGGATGAGCTGAGGTCCGTGACAAGGCACAAGGCAAAGAAGGAACTCTCTCTGCTGGTCAGCATTATATCCTGTTGATGGAAGCTAATTGCTATAAGAGTTATGGAGTTTTTATCCATTGCTCTCTTCTTCTCCTAGAACCCAGTCTCCCAGCTGTAGAAAAATAAGAGGGCAGTGTGTGGGTGTGGCGGCCACAAGGGTGTGCCTCTTAGATCTGACAGCACAGTGACTGAGGTGGACTCCAGCGGCTGTGCTTTCACATTGTAGGCCCATCTTAACAGAGGCTACGCTTTCCACAAGCAACCCAGTCCTTGGGAGACATAGGACACCTCTGACAGGTGACTCTGACTTGAGGTTTCCTAACAGACTTCTCAAACTTTCCTTACAACTGAACTGCAGTCTGTGATGTTTCTACCCAATCATCCTTTTTTCTTTGTCTTGCTGTTTAATGACTCTCTCAGTTTCTCCCTTCTCTCCATATAATTTCCTTACAGGCACTTCCCCTGATAATACATTTTCCTTTTGCACACTTAGTCCCATCTTAGCATCTGCTTCTCACAGGACCCGGACTGACACAGTGAATTTGTGTTATGTGGAATGGGATGACGATCTGTTCTTCCTGTGGCTGAACCGCATTTGTCTTCTCGATCACTCCCCTCCTGAGCCTTCTCTCCTGGCGGCTTCTAAGTCCTTTTATTAGTAGGTTTGCTGTTGACCTCAACGTCCCCCACTCATGTTCGCCAGGCACGCTCAGACATAGATCCACATCTCAGTGGGAGATGTGATGGGAGGAGGCTCAAGCCAAGCCCCCTGCTGTGTACACCCAGAGCAACTATTATGATTCTTCGTTGGTTCAACTCAACGCACAGCTAGAGAAACAAAGACAGGGAGAGAACTTCAAGAAACAAGGTTTCCTCTTTCTCTCGCCTTGTATTCCTGTGTTTGAAATGGTGAAGAATAGCAGAAAGCTGTTTCTTTCTTTCTGAGCAGCTTCATGGCCAGCCAGATGTGAAGATGTGAAGGCGGGAAAGGCACCTTGGTCTCCGTACTCATTACTGTGATGTACTGAGAACTCACCACCTTTCACGAAGGTCTTGCTGAGTTCTCCCATCGCGTCACAGACTTATAGAACTCCCCGACTGACATGAAGTCTTCACTTTTCACTTCCCAGAGAATGATTCCTAAGAACATACGTGGTGGTGATGCAGGTGGATGAGACAGATGCCAATTAGGTCTTCAATGCCATTGTCAATGGAAGAGTTGTTTTCTTGATATTTTTGGCCCTTGGCCAAATTCTAGATTAATAGGCTTAAAAATAATACCAATGATTATTTAGTATGTTCTCTTGATGATGGGCAGGACAGCACCTGGAAAGAAAGTTGATATGGAATAAATGCTGTTAAGTCATGGGAATTGCTTGCAGAAAGGGAAGTATCAACACAATTAACTAAATCAGCACAATTGAAAGGGATGATTTTGCTTTGGCACTGAGGTTTGAAATCTCGTTATTCCCAGTTTCTTGAATGAGAGGCAGCCATGTTGATATTTTTAAATTTTAATCTTAATTGTTATTGTTTCATTTTTATTGTATTTTTTTCATTATGATTTATCCCCCTGATACTACCTTCTCACCCCGTGATCACCACACTCTTGCCCATGTGCATGAGTCCTTTTTTCTTTTTGTTTGATCCCTCCACCCCTGATATTTTTTTAATGGATTGGTAGATCCTCAGGGTTACTCTCCCTTAGGCCTTTGAATAGTTGTCACATGACTCCAGGTGGCTTGCATAGTTTTCTGGAGAGGGTTCTGTCAAACTAATGACAAGCTAAATTACTGGTGTAATTCCACTCTCTGATTACATCACTGGCTAAACCGCTAAAATGCAGAAGCTTCTGAAGTCTCCATCTGGGAATTTGTCAATGTGCTGGGCACCATAGTCACTGACACAATGTTGGATGAGCTTAAACAGAACCACTAAATAGACAAAGTGAACCGACTCACAAATAAGCAATAAGATTTTCCCTCCAAGTTACACTGAAATGGACTGATTCAACTAAATTGACAGATTGGTGAACTATTTTGTGATATGTTAATATTTCCATATTATAGTTAATGTTTTCAATATTGTAGAGCTAATTCCTATTCCTACATGGACAAAATAAATGTTTGTCCCATAAACCCAACACCAACACATGGTATAGTAAAAATAATTTTATTCTACATGAATTAAAGGAAAGGGTTTTTCAAGTATCAAATTCCTTTACCAAAAATATTGATATCTTGGGAATTTGAGATTGTATCTATGCAACTTCCAACATGAATAAAAATGTAACGTAAAGATCTTTTCCCTTTTGAGTGGTGAAATTAAAGGTAACTTAAATTTTCTTTATTCTTTTACATTTTCAAATTTTTACAGTAATATATATTTTTAATTGGGCCAAAAATAATTTTGAGTGTAAAAAAGGGACAGGTGTCGTTTGATCACTAGGAAAACATTCTTAGCATTTGAAACAATCTGGCAAGGGCTTGGAGGCAAAAGACGGAAATCTGACTACATTCGAGGAGTTTGCCAGATGGCAACAAGTAACTGCCAGTGTTCGATTTGGCTATGATTACTATATACTATTTGTCACTTCAGCAAGCTATCTTTTTACAAGGCATGTGGCAACAGAATGTTGTTTTAAGATTACCCATCATTGGACTTATTATATTGAAGTGAAGATATGGAATGGGAAGACTTTCAGTAATGTCTCTGAGGTATGAAAACTTTGTGTGTGCCTTCTGGGAATGAATTATTTTGCTTGACCCAAATTGTGAATTCAGAGGGGAGATTTGCTCTATTAACTATAAAGAAGGGGGTTGCTGAGCAAACACAATTTTGGCAGTCATGTTTACAGTGCTTAATTGATGTGCTTTCAAGGCTAGTTAAACATTTCAGAGGCTCCCTTTACCTCCACACATCTGGAACACCGATTACAAACTCATCTCAACAGTCAAGTTTTTGTCAGTGCTTATATTTGAGAGTTACACAATTCTATTTCTTTCCAGTATGTATTCTGTTTTACATGTTTTTCCCTGGTTTTGGCCAGTTCTCCTTCTACCTCCAGTCTATTCAAATGACTGAGTTTTGCTGTAGGAGTTTGCTGCTGTATTAATTTACTGACAGTGATATACACACCATGGCTTCCACAGCTGTTTAGATGAAACTGTATATTAATGTGTAAACTTGCAACATACAGCTTAGCTGGAAAGGTGTGTGGAGCAGGTGACTGAGGAGATAACTTTCACTTCTTGGACCAAAGTCAGTTTTGAAGGAGCTAAAGATGCCTGTTCAATTTTGGTGTGTGTGTGTGCAAGGCAAGAACTCTTCACATTGTAAAGAGCTAAAGATATGGGTAGTGAACTGGAGTCCCATTTTACACCCTCACATGCTGAGTACCGGGGGTCACCACATGCAGCCCTGGTTTGTTAACATTAGGCTCTCACTCTTGGTTTATGATATTTTAAAAACATGTCAGAGATATTCATGAAGGTATAAAAGATATAATTAAAACCTGCATCAGTTGCAGCAAAAGTCAACTGGAAAGAAAAGATTTTAAGTCCCTGGGGTGTTAATACAAATTGGTAGCCAAAGGTACCGAGTCTTCGTCAACATATTCCACGTTCCCCTAAACACAAATAGCCCGAAACCTTTGGAGGTTGTTCCTTTGAGATGTTTCTTCAGTGACATCACAGTGATTGCCACCTCCCTGGGGCTACTTTAGGTCCTGCCCAGAGTCCAGGACTCCACACAGCCCAGGAGACCCACAGGAGTTGGAGCCTGAGTCAGAGAGAGAGAGAGAGAGAGAGGAAGAGAGGAAGAGAGAGAAAGAGAGGGGCAAAGAGAAACCTACCGCAGCAGGTATGTTCTTGACCCAAATCAGGGAACAGTGTGTGTGGGGGGTGCGCACAAGTTGCAAATGAGAAAGGCAGAGAATGTTTACATTTCTTAATGAAATAGGCAATGCTTATTGTACACAGTGTTTCTTATGATATAGAGGGACTATTATTGATTCCTGTTTTACTTTTCTCACCTGATAATATGCATTTTCTCTCTCCCTCTTTAAGGACAATTTTTTTTATATCACGGAAGAAAGCTTGTCTTTTCTCTGCTCAGACTCCATTCAAAGGAAGTCAATATCAAACAATTTATTCAGAGTGTTTTTGGTTTTTCTTTCATCCATATGGCAGTCACTTTGGATCAGATGGTGTGATCTTGACTCAAGGGAAAATTTAAAATAAAGCCAAAACTGCCTTTGTGGCTTTACAGCAGAAAAATGAAGTTTGCTGGTACGACTTTCTGACTAACTCTGGTATAAACATGTGTGAAAGTTAAGTCAAGTTCACACCTTACACTGAGCAGATGTTGATTGCGTTGGATTCATTGGAAATTCTCACCTTAACTCTATGTTTTGTTCACTTAAACTGTATAAAACAACAAATATTTAAGTGTACCATCAAAGTGCAAGAAAGAGTATGAGGTAAATCACAGGAAATACAGAAGTGTGATGGATAGCCTTTCAATTCACAGACTGCTGAAAAAATGTAAAGAGTGTGTAAAATACACAGTTTGACAATAATTATAAGGCTACACCTATGTAACTGTCACCCAGATCAAGAACCAGATCATTGCCAGCGCCCCATAAGTTCATCCTGGTCACCCCACCTTCTGCCCCACCATATGTAATCACAATCTTGATTACTGAGATAATCTTGTCCAGGCTTCTCTTGACATTTTTATCTTCTATACCTGCACTCCTAAACCATGGTTAAGTTCCCTGTTTCTCACTTTGAATAGATAGAATCATATTCTATGTTTCTTTCGTAAATTCTTCTTTTGCCCAACAAGTATATTTAGGAGGTTTCCCTATTTTGTTGAGGACTGTCGTAGTTCATATATTTTCTTAATTCAGTAGCATTCCAGTATAGGAATACACCACAACTCATCATCCGCTGTACTGCTGATAAACACTTGAGTTGTCTCCAGCTGGGCCGTGTCGTGGACCGTTTCTGTGAATCGGGCACCCCTGTGGGAGCATCCTGGTGCACATTTGCTTGTGTTTCCAGAGCGAAGGTGAAACCGCTGGATAATAGGGAGTGAGCGTTATCAACCGTGATAAAAAATGTTGAGTTGTTTTCTCAAAGTGGTTGATAATTTACACTAACTTTGTTTAGCCAGGGCAGTTAATTTCAGTAATAAGTCACTCTTGTAATCACTGCCTTGGGGTAATCACAATTCTAGCAACTAGTCCTAACTTGTCAATTCTAGCTCTGCCTCTGACATGCTATGCATCATTACACAATTTAACCTCTCTCTAGAGGCCTGTAATTCTTAGCTGTAATCTAAGCTAAAAATCACAATAATAGTGGCCTGAGGGTTGTGAAGGTTGCCTGGCCAAAGCGGTGGACGGCGTTCAATAACACTTTCCCAGTGTGTTCCTGTTGGGACACTCGCCATGATGCTCTTTATGTAAGAGCTTCATCTAAAGCACATTTGGTGGGACTGTTATTTTGCCCTCCCTAAATTGTTTTGATCACTAGAAACAGTCTCATATTTTTTGCATATCTCTGTATTTCTTCAGAACTTACCCAAATAAGGGGGTGTTTGGACCAGGATTTTATTTTATTAATAAATTCATAAGGAAAAGTCTGTCTATGATTCTCACGCCTGAGCCTTCAGGCTCCCTGATTGGACTCATCACCTTCCTGTTCCCCTCTGCTCTTGTGTATGTTTTTAAACCTTCTGTCTATTCCCTTTATCCATTTATCTTCTTCTCTTTACTTGCTACGTCAGGCAAGTGTCTGTATAAAGTTTTTCATTGTCAGTCTACTATACCCTTCATACAGAATGGGTTAAGCATTAAAAGGAAAATGAAATATACATCAATCACTACTGGCCCTATTTTAAACCGAGATTTAATAACATACTGGTTGATATCATCTGATTTCAACTTGTATGTTATACTGACAATGAAATAATATGAAAAATGATTATTCAGCTGGTTTATTATTCTATCAAATTATTAATTTGATCGAATAATAATACATCAATTATAATAATTACAATTAATAATTCAGTCAGTTTAGATAGTTAAAAATACTAGTCAGGCTACAAGCTTGCTAAGAACCCTTTCTGCCCCCTGAACTCTCACCCTTGGCAAATTGAAAAACACCCTTCTCCCCTAAACTTTCCACTCTATAGGCAACTTTGTCCTAAGTATCTAAAATATTATCTTTTATCTTTAATTTCATTTGCTTTTCATACACAAAGTGTCAATTATGCCGCACACTGAAGGCAACATTTTGTTTGACTGCATTACGTAGGCTCCCAGAGTGTGGTCTCCTAAGTGTACTGTAGGTACAAACTTTAAAGATACCGTCCCTGCTCTTTGAAGTGTTTACAGTCTAAGCACATCCCAGACCCGACTAAAAATAGCTGGCACAAGCCCTTGATGAAATAGAAGTAGCCATGTGGTTAGCACTTGCTCTTTGGACTGAGTGCCTGTTATGTGAGGGGCTTTGGTTTGACTCCACTAGGCTCTGGGCCCAACACAGCGCTTACAAAAGACCAAGCAGATGTTGAAACTACTTCATGCTTTCAGCAGGGTTAGATGGAGGCCTGCAGCAATCCCAAGCCTGCAAAAGTATGATATGCTACTTCTGTATGTAATTTGAAGCAATTGAACAATAGTAAAACATAACTTTTTTTTCCTGTTTTGGTGACTTTGCTGGCTGGTACTCTAAGTTAGCAAAGCAAGCACAGACATATGCACAAACACTGAAGCTGGAGAGAGAAAAAAGTAATATTTTATATGTTATCAAAAGTACCAGTATGCACCCTGGCTGGTGTGGCTGAATGGATTGAGTGCCGCCCTGTGAACCAAAGGGTCACTGGTTGGATTTCCAGTCAGGGCACATGCCTGGGTTGCAGGCTGGGTCACCAGTGTGAATGCGTGAGAAGTAACTACACATCGATGTTTCTCTCCCTCTCTTTCCCCCTTTCTTTCCCTCTCTAAAAAAATAAAATAAATAACATCTTAAAAAAAGTAATTTGGATATGATTTATAAAAAAGATTTCTACATATTTTTTAAAAAGTACCAATACAACCATTACAGGAAAAAAATCAGGACTATATTGGTCTTTTTGACATCAGGCAGAAAAAGCAGTCTGTCTGTATTAGTCAGGATTCTTCAGAGAAACAGAACAAATAGGATGTGTGATTATCTATCATCTATCTATCTATCTATCTATCTATCTATCTATCTATCATCTATCTATCTATCTACCTATCCATCCATCCATCCACCCATCCATAATGGGCTTCTGTGCTTGTGGAGGCTGGCAGGTCTAAAATCTGCAGGGTGGGTGGCAGGCTGGAGACCCGGAGAAGGGGGCGGCTGTGGTCCAAAGCTGTGGTCTGGGGGCTAGAACTCTGAGATCCAGGTGTTGAGGAGCTGATTTCTTCTGAGGCCTCTTGTCCCTGGCTTGCAGATGATCATCTTCTCCCTGTCTTCTCATGGCCTTCCCTCTGTACAGGTCCCTGTCCTAATCTTATAAGGATAAGGAGCATATGGGATTAGAGCCCATCTAAATCACCTTGTTTTAACTTAATTACCTCTTGAAAGACCGTCTCCAAATATGGTCACATTCTGAGATATTGGGGGTTAGGATTTCAACATACAGATTTTGGGGGCACACAATTCAGGCCATACACTGTCCTCTTCCACAGTGTTTCCGTTTCCTCTGAGGAAGGAGTGCTCACTGATCTTTGCGTGTTTTCTTTGTTACTTTCTGTCAGGAGGTGAGGACAAGCAGGAGGTCTCCAGCGTGTCCTCAGAAGTCTGCCTTTGGTTCTCACTGAGCCACTCTGAGGATGGAGCGATCCGGCCGGGAGCTGTGTCTCAACTTCACCATTGTCCTGATTACAGTTATCCTTATGTGGCTCATTGTGCGGTCCTATCAGTGAGACAGCATGCTACTCTCCTGGGACTGACTGCACGCTCCAGAGCTGCCTGCTGTGTGCACTGAGACCCCACTGCTGTAATGGGATGCCTCTCTCAGCACCCCGAGGCACTTCTGACCCGCACACACAGTATCTGAGGTGCCTCCAGTGTTAGGATCAATTGTGTGTTCTCTAAAGATGCTTCTCTCAAGGGCTGCCCAGCATTTGCCAGTGAACAGTAGATTTATTCCCCAGTTTAGATAAGTCATGAGGTTAAACTGAAACTGGATTCATGATGACGTAGAATTGTAAAAAGCCCGTAAGCTGTCTCACCACACATCTCTTCATCCTAGAATGTCTGCAGCCACACTTTATTTTCGATCATCCCGCCAGAAGAAAGAAATGGTAGCGGAAGTCTTTGTCAGCCCCTGTCACAGCTATCATGTGAATAAAGTTAAGTCAACCACAAAAATGACTTTTGGAATTTATTTTAGATTTTATTTGTGATACTGCATTTGACCCTTGGCTGGGATTGAAGTGACAAATGTTACCATATTTCTAGCATTTGAGCTAAGCCAAGATGCTCCAACTGCTTTGGATCTGAAACTGAGTCAATTAAGAGTGTCACATTTCAAACAATTCCACTGGCTCAGTGCTCCTCGAACTTTCCTTCTGAACTAGTCTCAAGGGCAGAATGAATCCATTTTGCTAAGCGGCTGGGGGCAGAGCCTGAAGGGTCCACCAAAACCACGAACTGTCTCGGAAGTCTGTGTGTTCTCTTTAAATTCCACCAAAATGTATGTTCTATCCTATAATAACTCCATGTTTGTTTTAATATACATATTTAGCATTATTCACCACTGAGTAAAAGTAGAACATGAGTCATGTTCCAAGTTTGGTTATTCCAGTGTGGTCATTGTCATTATGCAAGTAGAGCTGGTCATTAATCAACTACAGTTACAACAAGAAGGAAAATAGAAAATACAAATGGACATGAATGTTCATAAGAGACATATGAAATAGACATTTCTTAAACACATTGCTGAAACATCCCACATAAACAGAGCAAATTTATTCTTTGTGCCAATTCAGAGGTGACCGCGGGGCAAGAGAATTTTGTAAGCCTCACCTGTCAGTGCACACTCCTGACGGTGTTCCTTGCTGAGAAGTGGCCTGTCACTGTGACACCGCCCACCTGGCTCTGTGGTTCTCAGCCCTGGTGCACAGTGTATGCACTCAGCGGTGATTTTTCAAAACATTTATGCTTGGTCCCACTCAGACCACTTAAATAAAAAGTTAGGGGGTAGATAAGCATTTTCCCAAAGTCCTCTAGAGTACTGTATTGTATAGCCAGAGTTGAGGATCACCAACACCTACCAGTACTTCTCAAACTTTGATGTGATTCTGAATCACTAGGAGTTCTTTTTTAAGTGCAGATGCTGATTCATTTCTGATTCTGATTCAGTCTGGACTGAGCCTGAGATTCTGCATTTTGGACAAGCTCCTAAGCGATGCCAGAGCTTTGGTCCATTGTCTGTGCATGGGTCAGCACGTTGGAATCACTTAGGACTTTTAGAAACCCAAGCTCGAGCCCTGTTCCCAAGAGTTTCTAATTTAGTTGGTGTGGACGTAAATCTTTTTTGGAGGGAGGACTTCAGGGGATTGTAATGTGTAGCCAGGGTTAAGAACCCTGACACTATAGTTAAAGGAAAAAGTATTATTTTGAGAGGTTTCCAGCCAAAGTTGGGAAACAGCAGTATATGGTCTTCAATGTCTTGTTCCTAATTTCAGAGTCAGACTGCACACATGGGTGTGAAATTGTTGATGATTTGGTGTGAGGCACACCCACACACGGGCATGCAGCTCTGGGTCCCGTGGCAAATGGTACTAGTCTTTTCCTCACTCAGAAAAACAAAGCAAACAAACAACAGAACCCTCAGAGAATCTACTGATGTTTGAGATGTGTGTAAAAGGTAGGGAGGGGAACGA